>JARSSU010006042.1:0-42502 GCA_029619165.1 Eurosta solidaginis
GCCGCGCGCTGTCTAGTAACTTGAACCTTATTATGATACTGTTTAAAGCTGATCAAATGCTCGCCACAAGCTTTTACCTGCATACAAATTATTCCCACGATTTATTTATGCTCGCGTTGCATTTCCCACAACTAATTTTATTATGCTTAGAATGCAGTTCCCAAATCACTCAACTGTCGAATAGATAAGATAAAATGTCCCGTAAACAAAATGCTCTTTATTCACCGCAAAACTCGTAGTAAAACTTCATAGGTCGAAGTATTCACGTACTTCACTTACAACGTGTTCAAATCAAACTGATCAATTATTCTTTAGATTGCGCTGCTTATATAGCTTTTGGCTAATCACTATTTTCTATAAAAGTCTTCAATTTTCGCGAACAGTCTTCCCGAGTAGTTTCTTATTTACTTCTCGTTTCTGTATCCCATATTGGCTTTGTCTATATATGTACATAAATGTGCGTCTGTAGTTCATATAATGTCGTCTGCGCTCTTTTTGCTGTGTACATACACGTGAGCGTAATTTCGTCTGCACTCTTTGTTACTGTGTAATTGTGTGCTGTCTCTTCTGCATACATTGCTGTTGTTGTTTCGCAGCATTTTTATTACAAGCAGCATAGTGATGTGTCAAAATTGCTAATATTCGCCACAATATCATTAAAAAAATACTAAGCAGCTCAGAAGAGTGGGAAAAGTAGAACAACTCTAAAAACCACATTCAGGCAAAAAAGAGGGATTTGGACGCGGGGAGAACAGCAAATTCACCACTATTACTACAAATCCGTCACTATACATAATTTTAAGCTTTTGACTCGGATTTGGATTTAATATAAAATTTGATCAACGCCCGAAATAATCACCACATTTCAATAAATTGAAAATAAAATTTACTCACCTTCCACACAGTAAACTTCCAACGAATCCGATGTCTGATTAAATATTGTACAGTTTGCTGGCATTTCAGGTTTACCAGCAGCAATCAAATGAAAAACGCATGGCTCTTTTTGCTGACCCACATTATTATCTGCCCAACACATAATGGTGCCAAAATCCATTTCCTGTAATAAAAAAAATGAAAAATATAAAATGAATGTAAGCAAATATAAAAAGTCACCGCTACTATGAGGAATATATTTATTTTTATTAAATGTGCACAGTTGCGCACACGAAAATAGCAGCGTACATTTTTTATCATATTTCGTCAATCTAATTTTTATGTTTTTCATTTTTGATGTTTTAAGAAAAATTGCTAAGAATTTTTTAACTGAAACTATGCAAGCCAGCTTATAAATGTATTCAAAAAGTTTTTATTTGGAGTTCACTGAATGAGATTTTTGTAGCTTAATCAATTTTAGAGAGGATAAGTAAAAGGCCCCTCACAGGCCTCATTGATTTTTGAATATTCTATTTCCGAAGGCTGCTTCGGACTTTCTACCATTCAAAAAAGAAAGCGCCCTTCATATGAAGTAGAACATTAAACACTCTCAAAAAGGAAAACAAGTAAAAACTTGGCGCAACTTACCTCCGAGGAGGCGCATAACTTGCCATTTTGTTAGTCTTAACTTGATTGCGATACACTGCATACTGGAAAACATTCGAACAACTCTAAATGATATGTTCGAAATTTTCATAAAATTTTTTCGAAAATGCTTCTGACATTGGTTTGCATAGCTGTACTTGCAAATTTCATCGACATTTTTTCTCAAATAATCGAAAAAAGAATTTAGTAACAAAATTTAAAACTTGATAAAAATTTGAAACTGCTATTCTCATAATCGCAGCTGTATATTAATGCCAATTGGGCCAGCTTTGCGAATACTTAATGATTACAAAGTGAAAACAAATTTTTTCCTACAAATAATGCTCACGTGTTCGTTGAGCCAAAGAGGATAAATATAACGAGACACGTCACTCGTTGCTGACTGTATTTAATTAATTAATTAATTCTCTTTCGAAAAATCACATTTGCATAAGGTGCCTACAGGGCATGGATAAATGCGTGACAATTGAAAATGTCTCTCTTGGAAAGCATTAGGCATCAATTTTTTTTTCTTCCAGCGAGTTACTCGCCACTCGTAGTAAACTGATGGCTCTTATTATATTTCTCCTTTTGGTTTAGCCAACGGTTCTAATAACAAGTTCTATAATAAGATTTCTGCCTATAATAACATCTCTGTCATGAAAAGCTTTTCAGTGTAAACTCATCTGCATTGCAGATGCCGTTCGTGTCGGCATAAAACAAGTATGTCCCGGCCCGCCAATTTGTAGGAAAAATTAAATAGAGCACGACGCAAATTGGAAGAGAAGCTGGGCCTAAAATCTCTAGGGAGGTTATCGCGCCTGTCTTTTCTTTTAATATCACTATGGTGGTCCTTATAAATAAAACCAATGGTTTTTTCACATTCACCAACACCACATATATAAAAATATCACATACAAGTTTTGGTTCTTATTGCAGACAAAGAAAAGGGTTTCACACAAGGGTCAAAAGTCAAATTTCTTTATTCAGTCTTAAAAAATTAAAACTGAATACTATGATTTAAAATAATCGAGAGTGCTATAATTAGTAATATCACATATAAGTTTTGGTACCGATTGGAAGCAGTCAAGGCGTGTTGTACTGGGATCCAAGCTCAGATTGCCATATGAAGACTCAATGTATTCAAATATTATTAGATATCAAAAATTCAGTTTTAATTTTTTATACTCAGTTGAGCAGAGCTCACAGAGTATATTGAGTTTGATTGGATAACGGTTGGTTGTACATATATAAAGGAATCGAGATAGATATAGACTTCCATATATCAAAATAATCATGATCGAAAAAAAATTTGATTGAGCCATGTCCGTCCGTCCGTCCGTCCGTCCGTTAACACGATAACTTGAGTAAATTTTGAGGTATCTTGATGAAATTTGGTATGTATGTTTCGGAGCACTCATCTCAGATCGCTATTTAAAATGAACGATATCGGACTATAACCACGCCCACTTTTTCGATGTCGAAAATTTCGAAAAACAGAAAAAGTGCGATAATTCATTACAAAGACAGATAAATCGACGAAACTTGGTATATGAGTTTAACTTATGACGCAGAATAGAAAATTAGTAAAATTTTGGACAATGGGCGTGGCACCGCCCACTTTTAAAAGAAGGTAATTTAAAACTTTTGCAAGCTGTAATTTGGCAGTCGTTGAAGATATCATAATGAAATTTGGCAGCAACGTTACTCCTCTTACTAAATGTACGCTTAATAAAAATTTGCAAATTAGCAAATAGTTGATGCCACCCCCAGTTTTTATACACAGTCGTCCGTCTGTCCTTCCGCATGGCCGTTAACACAATAACTTGAGCAAAATAGACATATCTTTAATGAACTTAGTTAACGTGCTTACTTGAACTCATTTTGTCTTGGTATGAAAATGAACGAAATCCGACTATGACCACGCCCACTTTTTGATATCGAAAATTACGAAAAATGAAAAAAATGCCATAATTCTATAAAAAAATACGAAAAAAGGGATGAAACATGGTACGGTAATTGGATTGTTTTATTGACGCGAAATATAACTTTAGAAAAAACTTTATAAAATAGTTGTGACACCTACCATATTAAGTAGAAGAAAAGGAAAAAGTTCTGCAAGGCGAAATAAAAACCCTTAAAATCTTGGCAGGTATTACATATATAAATAATTAGCGGTATCCCAACAGATGATGTTCTGGGTCACCCTGGTCCACATTTTGGTCGATATCTGGAAAACGCCTTCACATATACAACTACCACCACACCCTTTTAAAATACTCATTACACCTTTCATTTGATACCCATATCGTACAAACATATTCTAAAGTCACCCCTGGTCCACCTTTATGGCGATATCTCGAAAAGGCGAACACCTATAAACGAAGGCCCACTCCCATTTAAAAATACTCATTAACACTTTTCATTTGATACCCATATCGTACAAACAAAGTCTAGAGTCACCCCTGGTCTACCTTTATTGCGTTACCACGAAAAGGCGTCCACCTATATAACTTAGGCCCACTCCCTTTTAAAATACTCATTAACTCCTTTCGTTTGATACCCATATTGCACAAACGAATTCTAGAGTCACCCCTGGCCCACCTTTATGGCGATATCTCGAAACGGCGTCCACCTATGGAACTAAGGATTACTCCCTTTTAAATACATATTAACACCTTTCTTTTGATACCCATATTGTACAAACAAATTCTAGGGTCACCCTTGGTCCACCTTTATGGCAATATCTCGAAATGGCGACCATCTATACAACAACCACCACTCCCTTTTAAACCCTCATTAATACCTTTAATTTGATACCCATATCTTACAAACACATTCTAGAGTCACCCCTGATCCACCTTTATGGCGATATTTCGAAACGGCGTCCACCTATAGGAACTAAAGAGTCTCCCTTTTAAAATACTCATTAACACCTTTCTTTTGATACCCATATTGTACAAACAATTCTAGGGTCACCCCTGGTCCACCTTTATGGCGATATCTCGAAAAGCCACCTATAGAACTATGGCCCACTTCCTCATAAAATACTCTTAATGCCTTTCATTTGATACACATATCATACAAACACATTCCGGGTTTTCCTGTTCATTTTTCCTACATGGTTATTTTCCCTTATGTGTCACAATAGCTCTCAACTGAGTATGTAATGTTCGGTTACACCCGAACTTAACCTTCCTCACATGTTTCTTTTAATCTCAAAAGCAATCTTAATTTTGACTCCTGCACCGCACTCTTTAGCCGTCTTCAATCGATACCAACATATACAAATCGTATTTTTGACCTTGATACTGTTGCCTGAGGGAATGACGCGGGAAAAAATTATTTATTTCACTTATAAGTTCCACCCTAATATACTCACATATTTCATGAACATAAACACAAGCTAAATTCTGTTATTGTTGTGGTTGTTAACCCTTCTTTCAGTATCTAATCCCAACACATATATTCGTATATTATATATAAACACTATATTTAAATATGCATACATTATATTAAACCCTTCATTGTTGGCTTCCTCCTGCGTATTATCTTTATGGTAACACTCAGCGAACTGCAATTCCTCTAGTATTTCTTATGTATGATTTGCTGCTGTCACTACCCCATCTCCTTACTATAAGTTATTATTAAGTCTGTTATACATGATTCCGTATGAAGTTGTATCAAATACACTTAAAGATCTCCAAATAAAACGTTGGAAATTTTCGTAAAATTTTTTCGAATTCTTTTGTGATTGGTTTAAATAGTTTCAGTTACAAATTGCATTTAAGTTTTCTCTTAAAATGTCGAAATTAAAATATGTTCTTTAGAAATCCACGAAATTGCCACATGAGCATAAGGAATGTCGCTAGGTGGCTCTTTAATGAAATCTTTTGAATGTGGAAGTTTTGCTGTCGATTTTTTAAGACCAAAATTTATTGCGTATATTTTCGACATGATCTTGAGAATCCGTTACGAGAAATTACCTAAAAGAAACTTGAAACATTCCTGAAATTATCCCGATGTTATAGTGCACACATTTGCGAATTAGTTTGGAGACAAACTATCAGAGATACACAGAAGGAAGTATATACTGGATTTTTTATTAAGATGAAGCCTATTACTCTTTTGAAGCTTGAAAAAGTTCGTAGCTACCCTCCTCGATTCTCGAGCAGCTTCCGAAAAGCTCCAGAAACATTTATAAAACTGTCCGAAAAAGTCCCGAAGCAATCTTGAAAGCAATCTAGAAACTATGAAAATAATTACAAAATGATGTAGGCGATATTATTAGGAAACCAATGAAGAAGCTGATCTGAAACCATCTCAAGCAGATATCGATCACAATCCATAAATAAGTGATCCCAAGATATATTCCAAAAAGTGCTGTTGTGATGCAGAAATAGCCCTAAAACGACACCGAAACAGCCCAGAGAAAGACGGAGTGACTCCGAAATTATTTTGTAAGTAACCAAAAATCTGACTTTTTTCCTAAATCATTTAGACAAAAATCTATAAAAGCATATATAGATCACACATATGAAAGTTGGACACAGCGTAAGCTTCAATTGTACATTTCATTTCAGGTAAATTACTTTTCTACATAACACATGGCACCGCCCGTTTAAAAAAAAATGTCTCCCCATTTCCTCTTACAATAAAACTTGATAAGCGAAATATAATTGATTCAAAACTATTTTTTGCTAAGCTATAGCTTATTATTCTACTCCACGACCCTTTTAAACTTGTTTTATATCTAAGATGGCCGTGGTCTTTAGCCGATCCCGTCCATTTTTTCTAGAAATATTTTCTGCTACAAGGAAAATATATGTACCTAATTTCATTACGATATGTTAATTTGTCTTCGAGTTATGGCTCCCGAAACATAGACAACTGCTTAGTCATAAAAGGGGCGCTGCAACGCCCATTTTTTTAAATTTTGAGTTTTTCCTATTTATTGTTATAAATCCATTTGGGAAATGAAATACCATTGATATAAAGCTCTCATTTTCAAAGACATAGCTCATTTTATTCTCCCGCGACCCTTTTGAAAATATTTATATAAAAGTGGGCGTGGTCCTTAACCGATTTCGATAATTTTTCTGCAAAGCATTCCTTGTAGAAAAAGGCAACCTCTCTGCCGAACTTTTTTACGATAGGTTTAACGATTTTTGATTTATGATTATTAATATTTTTAAAATTGATTTCATCAAAAGTGGGCGGTGCCACGCCCATTTAAAATTTTTTCTTCTTTTCAAGTTTTCATCAAGAGTGAGATTTACTTCCATATGTGGTCCCGTTTCTGAGATACCGATCAAAATTTGAACCTGGATGACCCCAGAATGTGCTTTTGTGATATGGGTATGAAATTGGATGTGTTGGTGAGGGTTTTTACAAGAGGCGGTGGTTAAGCAGAAGAGAAAGAGCGAAAGCAAGAGTTTTACAAAAAAGCAGAGGTAGAAAAAGAGAAAAACTAAAATTAGAGAGACGTAGAAAAGGAAAAGGGTGTATAGTAGAAAAATATAGAGAGGGCAAAGAAATGGCAGGAAATTTTGAGTAGGGAAATGGAGATAAGAAGGAGAGGAACCTTGAAAAGGAAAGGAGATGAAGAAAAATAGAGGAAATTTGAGGGAGAGGAATTAAGTGGGAGTAAAACAAAGAAAATAATATAAATATAGTTTAAAAACAATTTCTGTAGTTTAAAAAATTAAAAAAACACGCCATGACACAGAGGTTCGAGTCTCCGCTATTAAGCACAATTCGTTTTGTAGCGAGTTATTTAACCACTGCCGCGAGTCTTCAATAGTGGCCGCTAGATTGGCCTAACTCTCCTTTGCGCGCTTCGGGCACTTCCTCTGTAGATGCCCTGCTCTGGCCAGTATACGTATGGGATGTCTGAAAAAGTATTTCGTCGAGTGTTTAGCAGAACTTGGCTTTGCGGAAATCAAAAATATTCTACGCTACATCAGAAGGTCAAATTGGTTCAAATTCCTACACATCTAAAGGAGGAAGGGCTATAGCCCACACAGTGGTATCACAATGGCCCAACCGGCCTAAGTGTGTCCCTCACATTTCTGGGGGGCAGCTACTTTTACCTAACCTAACCTAATCTAAACTTCTTTGCGCGCCTAGCCTAGAGAGTTACAAACAAGCATACATACAAGTGGTTTATAGAACTAAAGATATAGAAATCGGCCTGTAAGGTTAAGCAAGTATTCCATATATGCGGGAATCGAGGTAAGCGAAACAGAGGGAATGGGAATGGGACTAAGAGTGGATATGAGAGTGTAGGTAGGAGTAGGAATGGCTTTGGGAGCAGATATGGAATGAGAGTGGAAACGGTATTTGAAGTGGAAATGGATTCGGTAGTTGAAATGAAGGCAAACTAATTTTCGGGCAGAACAAGTCTGCTGAATACTTTAGCATGTATATACAAACAAATAGCAATTGAAAATGACTCTTAAAATGTCGGTCTTAAAAAAGTTTTTTATGTAGCTAAACTAAATATTTTCTTTAAATATTTTGACAAATATTATTAATAAAGTTAAATCTGTAGTTTCCTGTCAACATATCTAAAAGAAATTTGTAACAAAATAGTGTCAAATGCCAAAGGCAAAAAAGTTAAATATACATAGATATATATGTAGTATGTATGTATTTGACATTTGTACATACATACATATAAGTACTAAAATTCCGAGAACCTATGCAAGTTTTCATAATTGTTGGCATAAGCGTAAAATGACAATTTTCGTAGGAGTACTTAAATATGTATGTTAATGCATACATAGCAGATTATTCCCCAGAGCATCTCGAAAGATGCAAACACAAAAAGCTAGTTCATATGTATAGATGTACATATTTATATATACCTACACATAGCTGTGTATGTGGATAAATATAAATATTCAAACATCCCTATAGTAGTACCAATAAGTTTTAAACAATTTTTATACTCAGCTGAGCAGAGCTCACAGAATATATTAATTTTGTTCGCATAACGGCAATCCGTAACGGCATAAACTAATCGAGATAGATTTAGACTTATATATATCAAAATGATCTGGACCAAAAAAGAAATTAATTTAGCCATGTCCGTCCGTAAACACGATAACTTGAGCAACTTTTGAGGTATCTTAATGAAATTTGGTATGTAAGTTCCTGGGCACTCATCTCAGATCGCCATTTAAAATGAACGAAATCGGACAAAAACCACGCCCACTTTTTCGATAGCGAAAATTTCTAAATAGCGGAAAAGTGCGATAATTCATTACCAAAGACGGATAAAGCGATGAGGGTTGATCTTATGACGCAGAATAGAAAATTAGTAAAAGTTTGGACAAAAAGCGTGGCACCGCCCACTTTTAAAAGAAGGTGATTTAAAAGTTTTGCCAGCTGTAATTTGGCAATCGTTGAAGATATCATGATGAAATTTGGCAGGAAAGTTACTCCTATTACTGTATGTGTGCTATAAAAAAACTAGCAAAATCGGTTGACTAACACGCCAACTTTTTAAAAAATAAATTTTAAAAGTCAAATTTTAACAAAAAATGTAATATCTTTACAGTATATAAGAAAATTATGTCAACATTCCACTCCAGTAATGATATGGTTCAAGAAAATACAAAAATAAAAGAGAATTTCAAAATGGGCGTGGCTCCGACCTTTTTCATCTCAATTGTCTAGAATACTTTTAATGCCATAAGTGGAACAAAAATTTACCTATCCTTGTGAAATTTGGTAAGGGCATAACTTCTATGCCGGTAACTGTTTTCTGTGAAAATGGGCGAAATCGGTTGAAGCCGCGCCCAGTTTTTACACACAGTCGACCGCCTTTCCTTCCTCTTGGCCGTTAACACGATAAGTTGAGCAAAAATCGATATATCTGTACTAAACTTAGTTCAATACTTATCAGAACTCACTTTATCTTCGTATAAAAAATGGCCGAAATCCGACTTTGACCACGCCCACTTTTTCGATATCGAAAATTACGAAAAATGAAAAAAATGCCACAATTCTATACCAAATACGAGAAAGGGATGAAGCATGGTGATTGGAGTGGTTTTTTGACGCAAAATATAACTTTGAAAAAACTTTGTAAAATGGGTGTGACACCTGCCATTTTAAGTATAAGCAAATGAAAAGTTCTGCAGGGGGAAATCAAAAACCTTGGAATTATGGCAAGAATACTGTTCGTGGTATTACATATTGTAACGATTTTACTGCAAGTCCTCTTATTTGCAATCTTCTGCGAAGGTTCGAATCACTAAAACTGTTGAATAAATAACTCCAATATTGAATAATGGAAAATGGCCTTTATTAAAGTACTTCACAATAACACTTATACTTTGCAATTAGCTTGCTTGATAACCAAACTGACTGATAGCTTAAATGAAACTGATTCTCGCCTCTACTGTTGTCGCCTTTTTATACTGTCTGATTTCCTCGTTGCATATTTCTAGGCTTTTCTAATTCCAGAACTTACTAATTAGTTATAAATTTCTCAGCTACAACTACAGATGTATAATTTCTATAGCTTCTCTCATACCCCATGCGCTTGTATGTGTGAGCGACACTTCCACAATTATAATTGCATACCTTTAGGAGCATATCAGATAAGATATCTGCATGTGTTTGTGCATCTCTTCTCTGCTGCGTGTACGTACATAGGTGTAGACAAAAATGTAAATTATTGATGTGCATTCACGTCACTACTTAGCATCGGCATAGAGATGGCAGTACCCTTAGTCTTGCTAACATTCGCAAGAATATATAAATAAATTTGCGGTACCCGAAAGATGATGTTCTGGGTCACCCTGGTGCACATTTTTGTCGATATCTCGAAAACGCCTTCACATATAAATCTAAGCACCAGTCCCTTTTAAAACACTCATTTATACCTTTAATTTGATACCCATATCGTACAAACACATTATGGAGTCACCCCTGGTCCACCTTTATGGCGATATCTTGAAAAGACGTCCACCTATAGAACTAAGGCCCACTCCTTTTAAAATACTCATTACCACCTTTCATTTGATGCCCATATCGTACCAACACATTCTAGAGTCACCTTAGTTTCATTTTCCTACATGGTGAATTTCCCTTATTTTGTCTCCAAGGCTATCAGCTGAGTATGTAATGTTCGGTTACTCCCGACTTAGCCTTCCTTACTTGTTTATTAGTATTGGTTCAGATTTCAAATAGTGCGGCAGGACTTCTTGTCATACAAACAACTTGTATTTGACGTACGCCTTCTAGGAATAATAGCGAAACCAAACCCAAATATTTCTTTATATATGCCACTAACATCGTGTTTTAACTATTTTTCAGGTTAAAAGCCACTGGGCTGGTTTCATTTTATGGGTTAGGATGGAAAATGCTCAAGACATCGTCGTACAGCCATGTATTCGTGTACTAAAAACAACCCATTTGGAAGCACCGCCCATTCCAGGACCGCTTACGCATAAGTTCAAAGTGATGTTCCATATTTCTCGTTTTTTTTAAATCCTTCTGTTTTTTCTGCGTTCCAGTAACGCTTTCTTGGTCTGAGTTTGTTTTCTACAAAGTTACTAATTTGTTGATGCTTAGCATTTTTTCGGTAATATTATCAACAGTTATTTGATTGAAGCTTTCCTCGAGCCGCGGCAACTTCAGCTTTGCGCCTAAGGAGTTGTCGTGTTGGAACAACATGGCCACAGCACGCTCTAGTATAATAACAAATACAGTTTTCTTACTCCTTGCACGTGTCGCTATGCGACCACAACAATTGCGGAAACCAACTTTAAGATAAACATTCCCATTAGGGATGACTGGACGGAGTCGGAGACGTGCTTTGCTATTGACAGCAGTATTTCCAAATGCACGGAGGGATCCAATCTAAACGGTAGAGTGGAAGGTGGAGTAGACTCGAGGGACCTTGACTCACAGCTCTCCTGCAGACTTCCCGAACACTGCAATATATTTTATGGCGAATTTCAGCCATTTTGGAAGCCACAGTTAGGATATGGACATACAATGTCGACAAAGAAAACTTTATTTTCAGCGACAGCATGGCTTGGATCATATTCGTTCAATTTTGAACTACAAGTAAAGTGTCGCCGATCTCTTCAGAGATGGCCCAACAAAACCGTGTACACCTCACATGGTCCCTGGGCATAGGGCATCGAGGGAAACTGCATTGCAGACGAACACGATAGGCTGGGTAAAACCAGTCAGATTCTTCCCGACCAAGATTGCTTAGGTATGCCCTGGCCATATGCAAGCTAATGTTAAAATAACGCATCCACCTTCAAGCCGACGAAAGATGGGCTACAAACACCGGGGTATCGAAAATCGAAGGAAAGCTGGCCAAACTGGGTTCCTATAAGATCTCGTCACGTGTACAACCTAAGTAGGGATACAATTTTCTCACTTGTGGGGGTACTGGTTATCATTAGCTTATAGGTAGGCATGCAGAAAGGTTAAGAGCGCCTTATCGTCGATGCTGCAGGAATTGCAAAAAGGATGAGGAATCAGTAGTTCACCTCATCTGCAACTAACCGACACTAAGCGGAGCACGGCAGCGCTTTCTAGGTGCTTCTGAGCATGTAGTATGACTTGAAGGACCTGGCAGCTTTATCAAGTTCTCAAAATGGTGGGAAGAGGAAAGTTAATGGGTATTTTTGTGGTGTCACAACGGGCCTAATATTACTGGCCTAAGTGTGCCCTCAGGGCAGCCACCTCAACCTAACCACTTCCTCGGCATGCCTTCACTAGCAACAATTGAATAAAGCGTGTATCCTGCAGCACAGAAGCAGCATTTTGGGGGTCTTGTGTGCCCTTGAGTCTATGTCCGAGTTCCTCGGCAAGGACCTTGACCCCTTCAAATGGCACCTTTGCAGTTTCAAGTGGTGTAGTTTGAACCAAAAAATTTAAAGTTTATTTTAACTTATTGAAAGATTCCTTTTTAAGCCCTTGCTGTGAAAGAAGCCACGTTAAATAAAGTATATTAGGTTTGTGTTTTCATTGGCATCATTTAGTTTTTTATACAGTACAATCAGACTCCCTGAGGAAGGTGGAAAGCTAAGTTTAAGTTGGGTTTGATCTGCTCTGGGCTAGTTTTATTTCAGCCATATGTTTGTTGTTGTAAAATAAAATTATTTCTTATAAGTTTGATGTTGTTTTATCACTGGGATATTCGCTTGCGTTACACACCGATGGGCAGTAAAATGAGTGTTGCTTGTCACTCACTCTCACGCTTTTGCTGTGCAGTGACATGGATTTTATGAGTGTGTAAAATTTTGTGCCAAACGCCTGTAAGCGACACTTTAAATGTTAAAAACTTGAAAGAAATGACACGCATACTAAATATGTTATAAAATAAAATATATAAATATGTAGATGTACATATATTTGAATTAAACTAGAAGCTACGAATGAAAAAAGAAAAGCATGTAATTTATTTTATATTTTAATAGTCGTACAACAGCCACATAGTTTTTGAATAAATGAAATCAAAAGTAAGATTTGTCATCAATAAGTCGTTTAAAAGTTAGTTTTATAAAGATATTTTTTTTTAACATGGATTAATCTAGAGAAGCGATATAAGCGCTATAAAGTAAATTTACTATTTCATGAGGTACAGTAGCGCACACGAGAAAAGCAGTCAAATTGTTTATTCAATTTCGTAAGTGCTTCCTTATTTTATTTTAGAATATTTAACAAAAAAATGTCTATAAATTGTGGAGAAGAAACTGTATATTATGATATTTTTATTTCGAATTTCATCAACTTTTCTGGGTAAGCTATTTTGTAGTACAAGCAATTTTAGTCTCATGAAGTACAACTTTGTAGGTCTCGCGAAATTCGCATTGAATTTTGAACATTTTCTTAGACGGGTGTTTTATATTTCTTATTATATGAAAGCGCAAAGCTTTATTTTGATATTGTAACAAATTTTTGGAATTCTCGATAATTCTGGGCCTTTCGTTCGCATCACTGAACTATCGAACATATAAACGCAAGCTTCTGGTTTTTGTTAACAGCACTACTGTAGTAGATCTTCACAATTTAATATAATTGCGTACTTCACTTATAGCGTGTTTAAATCAAACTGAATGACTACTCCTAAGCTTGCGCTGCTTTTATATACTGAGTTGCCTCCTACTCCTATTTCTTCCAGGGTCTAGACTTTTCGCAAACAGCCTTTCGATTAGTTGCTTATTTAATTCTCTCATATCTCAGCACCTCATATTCACCTTGCCTTCTATGTATATATGTGTATGTACATATATGGCTGAGTAATGTGAGCTCTTAATTGCTGTGTCCATGTATATTCTGCTCGGCTTGCCTTGCTGTTTGGGGTGTGCAGCGTTCATTACTAGCGGTCTTGTCATGAATCGAAATTGCTAGTATTGTAGCATTGTGCACTTCTCTGCCAATGCATTTTTTTTTGCGTATATAAATATCGACCGCACGCATTCAAATTGTAATCAAATTACATCGACCCACATAAATTCTGTTCAACCCAACACAGCGGGATTTCAACATCACATACAAATACCGACAGCCAGACCCATATCCGTTTACATTCGTCAACTCTATTTGACAGGCACATTGACCAACTCGCTAACAGCATGACTGAATGTCATTAACAGTTTGTCAATGTGCCTGCCAAAATATTGTTATGTACATAATAACTAATATCTAAAATTAGGTCAAAGTAATATGCTGACACAGAACGTATGTATTAGGAATGTAGATACCCTTAGTGTAATTACGTATGTGAAAAATAAGAAATTTTGTTCAAAAAGAAATGCATCTCTTCAATAAACATCGTTCCTCTTTATTTATATTAAAGTTTACATGGCGATCCTGCCAGTTCGACCTTTAAGGTAAAAAGTTGCTGATCAAGCAACGCTAAAAATACTTTATTGGTAGAGATCCTGCAGGTTTGAAGGAAAATCCTGAAGAAGATCTTAAGATCCTGCTTACAAAACAGCTAAAGCAGGACATTACAGAAATCCTGCCAAATCTGGGATTTCTACCAAGTTACCAAATAATTTCGAAAGCGCACTAAAGCGATATGGCTGACCGAGGCTCTACGTCAACTTGACGAGAAGGAAACCGATTTTAATTTTTAAAAGAACCAAGGCAGCATGAGAAAGTAAAGACAAAGTGGAGGCATACCCGATAAGCAAACCTTAACATATTCATGGCAATCAACAAACTGCATTTACTATGCACAAAAAGGGTGGAATAAATACCATATTAAAGAAAATTGAGCAATTTTGACAGGACCGGCTGAAAAAATGGACGCTTAACCATAACCAAAAATTTTTGTTTTTTGCTTAGGAATTTTTTTTTAAATTAGACGCAGCATTTAGACGGCTTAAAATTAAAAGAAAAAGTTAAAATATTAAGAAATAGAGAATAACCAAAGAAATTTTTTTTTAATGAGCAAGTTGGAATGCCGAGGGCTTTTCAATATACCCCCACCAATGATGGTATGAAAATACAATAAAAACTAGGAACCTCAAAAAAGAATTAGAATCCTTGAAAACTCTCTGCAAATATATAGGAATGGCTAGGGAACCAACGCCAGAAATGTAATAAATCCAACAACTACAGAAGAGGAAATATGTAAGATGATTAGGACGGGTTTTCCCTAATAGGGCTATATATATATGTATATATCGTCGCTGCGCTAAGGAAAACTGTTATGTGTTTTTTCAAATTTTATTTATTTTTTTTTGCATATTTTGTTATCACTATATAGAACCCACATTTCTGCATATGCCGTTTTTTTATATCTCTTTTGGTTTAGAAGTGATCGAAAACAGCTATGTGCTCACAGTACTAGAAGTCCTGCGAAAAACGGTTATGTAAATACTTCCTTATAATTTTTCTTTAATCGCTGGCGAAATTGCTTTGATTTCAATGTCAAAAATAATTACAAACCATCTCACTTCCCAAGGCAGCCGGTTCTATGCGTCCCTCCACAAATTGTCCTCCTCCCAGCAGATGGTTGCAGCGGGGCTGTGGCATATTTTCCTGCTCCGGGAGAGCATCGAACCCAAATCGAGACCCATATCTGACCCCGGTCCAGAGAAATGGTTTTGCTGCGTTTACCGGAAAACAATCTTTTAGGGCGGTCTTGTTAGTGTGTTGCCTGCAAGGGATGGTTGCATCGGACAGGAAGTTCTGGGCTATGCCCCAAAACCCGAAGTCCTCGTAACTTTTATAAATATTTTGTGGCTCCTTGCTGTTTACGCCCAAGGGCGTCCCGTAGTCTGCGCCTTAGCGCCCCCACTACCTTCAAGCTGCCCCGCTGCTCAGTAAGCCACAACAAGTACCCGCTGCTGCTCAGGCTAGATGGCGCCGCCAGCTCATACGGCCGCTCCTACTCATAACTACAATCTCCGTAGTAGAGTCGGTAGCACCCGCCCCGTCATCTTCTCCCCTCTTTTGGGCACTAGCACTCGAGTAGGTCAGGGAAACAGACTCTTAGTCCCTACCAACTTTTGCACAATTTGGCAGCAATGAATGTATATGTTTGCGACATCTAACCAATGTAGGTGCTGCCTTGACGGCGCCACTTTCCTAGATGTTCAGGTCTCAGCGACGAAAACCCCCCGACGGGTTTTATGGTGCCATGCCGCCAGGCCGCAAAACCCAACTACACCGGGTACTAAAATGCTTACCCAGGGACGTCCAGTCCCAGGGCCACAACAACAGTTGCGTCCTGGCCTCCCTCAACTGAGACGTAGTCTAATATCACTTACCCCCAGAGTGAAGACGTCTCCCCCGTTGCACTTCAGAATTCTGCAGTTAAACTTTAATGGGTTAACTGGGAATATCACGGAGATAGTTGATTTCATGACGCGGCATAACATCTCCACTTCAGCGATCCATGAGACCACACACGGCAAGATCTGCATTGCAGACCTGCTCTGGACATAACGTCCGCGAGAGCGGAAATGGAGGCGGTCCGGCGTTTATACCCACCACTCAGTGCAATATAATATATTTGGTCCCGACATCGGCATCATGTTACCGACTGTCTTACACTCTAAAATCTTGGGTGTGACATTTTGGAGAGCATGCAACCGCAACTGTACCGAAAGTCCAGAGCCGCCATAAAATCGTCAAATCTCTTGCCGGCAGCACTTGGGGTAAAGGCAAAGAAACGCTTATTACTACTTACAAAGCAATTGGTTGGCCGATTGCATGCTACGCGACCTCGATATGGTCGCCAAGCCTAAAGTTTACTCACTGTAACAAAATACAGGCCTGCCGAAATACTGCCCTAAGAACCGCTATGGGCTGTCTTCTTAAGTCCCCAGAGCACCACGTACACAATGAGGCGAGAGTATTCCCCATTAGGGAGAGAAATGAAATGCTAAGCAACCAGTTTTCTCCCAGGGCGTTGGGGATTCATCACAGTAAAGGCTTGGTTTCCTTGAAAGCGGTGCCGCTACATAGCGGCCGTTACATAGAGTTAGAGTACGTTGTCAAAAATATTGCAATGTAAAAGTAATTATGTGGAAACTAAGAAGACGGTGAAGTTCACCGTAACGTAATATAGCGGTCGGGCATAAAACAACCTTGCCGTTATGACGGTAGAAACTCGTTTATCGCCGTTTTTTCCAACCGCTATTGTCAAAGCGGTGAATATTTTGTCAAATATTTCAAATTATTTATAAAACAAACAACATTTTGAATGGAAATTTTTTTCTTGTGAGTTTATTAAAAGAAAAGTTATGAAAGAACTAAAAAAAACTTGCAAAAATGTAAAATTAACTTTTGCAACTCGTCTGCCGTAACATATCGTAGTTTCCAAGAAAGCTTTGCCGCTAGAAACGGTGAGTATACCGGCCGCTATTTAGCGGTCGTAACATAGCGGTACCGCTTTTGGAGGAAACCAAGCCTTAAGCATTATGAGGAAATACGGCAAAACATTTCATATATTTCCCTAACGTCAAAAGCAAATTTGAATCATGTTTGAAAAGCAGCTATGTGCTATAAAACGCGCAATATTTATCACGTCGTAATGGTTTAAAAAACATGATTTTTTCCTTCACACATTCCGTAAAATATTTCAAAAATACGACATTTGCAAATTTTGCAAACGGACATCAGAAATAAGTTTGTTTTGATCTCCTGAAAAGTTACTGAAAAACACATAGCCTGTTTTTGTGAGCGCAGCGACGATATATACATTTTGATAAATAAATAAAGAAAAAAAATATATAACATAAATATTTTTTTGTTAATTCTTTAAAAATGGCATGGTGGAAAAACATATTAAATGCTATCCTAATTGGTATAGCAGAATACGAAGTTGGTAATGAAAGTAATGAGAAAAATTCTGAAGATAAGTTGGTCAAATATGAACCAAAACTGGAAATAGAAAATAAAGAAGACATTTCAGATAAATGGTTACTATTTTTGTTTGTGTAACTACATTTTTAATTGTCGCAATTGCATTCTAATAAAAAATTATATAAATAACAAATTGAGACAATTGAATAATGTACAACGCGTTTAAGGAAAAATTCAATACAACAAGAAATTAATACATGGCAAGATATTTATGATAAATTATCTGAAGAAAAATCAAAAGTTGATAAGTCATACAAGAGCATAAACAAAAATACTACCATAAAAACAGAAACGATAGTAAAACATTTGAACATAATCTTAGAAGCACTAAATAATATAGGACAGTTGATCAATACAGTAAATCAAATACTCACCAAAGAGCACCAAAAAGAAGCTTACCAATTTTTATCCACCGTACGGGATAAATTAGTACCTTCATTAGCGAGACACAATATAGAAATACTAATACCAACCACAGTAGAGGAGAAATTCTAGGTTGACTTTAATTTAATTTTCTCAGAACTTCACCGGAGCCGGACTCCATCACCTTCATTGAGTCAGACTACATCAGTGGAAGAAAATAAACCATTAGATTTCCCAGTTATAAATATAACAATGACGCAAACCGTAGTTGAGTTCATTAAAACTGCTTCGTCAGTACTACCGTAATTTGATGGTAAGCCGGAAAAATTTGCACAGCTTCCTAGACGCTCTTGATATACTTGACCAAATCAAAGATGCCCACGAAGCCTTAGTAATAACAATGATAAAGACTAGCTAAAAGGCACGGCAAGCAAATTTCATTAGTAACGAAAATACAATCGCACAAATCAAACTTGGAGTTAAAATCAGCAATAAAGGGTGAATCAGTAGAAGTTTTAACAGATAAACTCCTGAACATCCAGCAACGCAGCAAAACTGCAAATCAATATACCGCAGAAATAGAAAAAATTACTAGGTCCTTAGAAGGAGCTTATATCTCGGACGGATTCAATCCAGACTTGGCAACGAGATATTCAACACAAGCAGCAGTAAAAGCTATGTGTAAAAACTGCTCCAATGACAAGGTTAAAATGATCATGCAAGCAGGTACGTTCGCATCAATGAATGACGCAATCTCCAAATTTACAAATAGCTGTACAGAAATAACAGGCAGCTCGAATACAATATTAAACATACGGCAACAAAATCAATACCGGAGTAATTTCCGTGGAGGTTACCGAAGTAACAACTATGGAAGTTACCGAGGTAGGAAATTTAGACCCCAGCCAAGATACAACAATAACTTCAGATCAAATAATATTAATAATTCCCAAAGAGGATCGCAAACCCAAAATAGTAATAGACCTTACATTCAGACACGTAACGTGCGCTGTTGCACCTGTAAAAAACCAGGAAACTCCACTTAAAGATCAGTAGATACGAAAATATATGTACTAAATCTACACATAAACAGTTATATATCCACAAGAACAACATTAAACCATCCCAATTTCAAACTTCTTAATAGACATTGGAGCAGATATCTAAATTATTAAAAAGAACCAAATCAGTAATAATCTTAAAGTAAATACAGAACAAATTACAGATTCAAAGGGCATTGGTCAAGGTATAACCAGCACATTAGCACAGTTAAAGCTGATTCGAAAGGTGATGACCTACTACTTTATCACAAATTTCATGTTGTAGAAGACGATTCCCATCCCATGCCATGGAATTATAGGACTAGATTTCATAAAGAATATAATTGTATTCTAGATTACGGCAAAACAGAGATAAATTAATCCTAAGACCATAGGATTTTCCCCAAACAATACAATGCATTTGACGAATTGTCTGTCTGTTAATACAATTACATCCCTGCTAGATCTGAAATCATTAGACATATTAAAGTAAACATTGATAATAAAAACATCTTCTACCCAATCAACAATTGTCTGAAGGCATTTTTATAGCAAACACAATTACAAATAAAGACCAAACTTCGTTACAGTTATCAGTACTACACATAAAAACACAAACTATCAAAATTACAAAATTAATACTGAAAATATAGACGACTATACACTACCTACGCCTACCACGCCGTATGCCCTGGGTTCACACCCCGGGCAAACCAACATCAAAATGTTAGAAAAAAGGTTTTTCAATTAGAAGAATATTTTTCTAAGCGGGGTCGCCATCGGCAGTGTTTGGCAAGCGCTCCGAGTGTTTTCTGCATGAAAGCTCTCAGTGGAAAACTCATATGCCTTGCAGATGCCGTTCATAGTTCGTGATGAACATGTAAGGCCCGTCCGGCCAATTTGTGGGAAAACCAGAGGAGCACTACGCAAATTGGAAGAGAAGCTCGCCCTAAAATCTCTTCGGAGTTATTGCGCCTTACATTTATTTTTTATTTATACACTAATTCAAGCACACACAATAAAAATAGCAATGATATAGAAAAATAAAAAGACTAACCAAAAACTTTCCAAAATTTGTAAATTCGCAGCTAACACCATTATGCACAGAATTCATAGACATATTTGCACTAGAAACAGAACCAATATCCTCTAATAATTTTTACAAACAAAAATTACACATGAAGGACGACACTCCCGTTTACATAAAAAACTATAGTTGCCTCAAACACAAAAAGGAGAGATAATCATTTCCTTTTATACAAAATTCTTATTTTACATATACGTGGTTACACTAATACTTACAAACTGAAAAGTATCAACATTCCTAATACATGCATCCTGAGTCAGCATATTACTTTGACCTAATTATATATATTTGTTATTATCTTTATATATAACAAGTAAGGAAGGTTAAGTTCGGGTGTAACCGAACATTACATACTCAGTTGAGAGCTATGGTGACAACATAAGGGAAAATAACCATGTAGGAAAATGAACCGAGGGAAACCCTGGAATGTGTTTGTATGACATGTGTATCAAATGAAAGGCATTAAGAGTATTTTATGAGGGAGTGGGCCATAGTTCTATAGGTGGACGCCATTTAGGGATATAGCCATAAAGGTGGATCAGGGTTGACTCTAGAATGCGTTTGTACGATATGGGTATCAAATGAAGGTGTTAATGAGTATTTTAAAAGGGAGTAATCCTTAGTTCCATAGGTGGACGCCGTTTCGAGATATCGCCACAAAGGTGGACCAGGGGTGACCCTAGAATTTGTTTGTACAATATGGGTATCAAAAGAAAGGTGTTAATGAGTATTTTAAAAGGGAGTGATGCTTAGTTCCACAGGTGGACGCCGTTTCGAGATATCGCCATAAAGGTGGACCAGGTGTGACCCTAGAATTTGTTTGTACAATATGGGTATCAAACGAAAGGTGTTAATGAGTATTTTAAAAGGGAGTGAGCCTTAGTTCTATAGGTGGACGCCGTTTCGAGATATCGCCATAAAGGTGGACCAGGGTGACTCTAGAATGTGTTTGTACGATATGGGTATCAAATTAAAGGTATTAATGAGAGTTTTAAAAGGGAGTGGTGGTAGTTATATATGTGAAGGCGTTTTCCAGATATCGACCAAAATGTGGACCAGGGTGACCCAGAACATCATCTGTTGGATACCGTTAATTTATTTATATATGTAATACCTGCCAAGATTTTAAGGGTTTTTTATTTCGCCCTGCAGAACTTTTTCATTTTCTTCTACTTAATATGGTAGGTGTCACAACCATTTTATAAAGTTTTTTCTAAAGTTATATTTCGCGTCAATAAACCAATCCAATTACCTCACCATGTTTCATCCCTTTTTTCGTATTTGGTATAGAATTATGGCATTTTTTTCATTTTTCGTAATTTTCGATATCGAAAAAGTGGGCGTGGTCATTGTCGGATTTCGTTCATTTTTCATACCAAGATAAAGTGAGTTCAAGTAAGTACGTGAACTAAGTTCATTAAAGATATGTCGATTTTTGCTCAAGTTATCGTGTTAACGGCCATGCGGAAGGACAGACGAACGACTGTGTATAAAAACTGGGCGTGGCATCAACCGATTTCGCCCGTTTTCACAGAAAACAGTTAACATCATAAAATCTATGCCCTACCAAATTTCAAAAGGATTGGGTAATTTTTGTTCGACTTATGGCGTTAAAAGTATCCTAGACAAATTAAATGAAAAAGGGCGGAGCCACGCCCATTTTGAAATTTTCTTTTATTTTTGTATTTTGTTGCACCATATCATTACTGGAGTTGAATGTTGACATAATTTACTTATATACTGTAAAGATATTAATTTTTTTGTTAAAATTTTACTTTAAAAAAATTTTTTTTTAAAAGTGGGCGTGGTCCTTCTCCGATTTTGCTAATTTTTATTGGGCATACATATATTAATAGGAGTAACGTCCCTGCCAAATTTCATCATGATATCTTCAACGACTGCCAAATTACAGCTTGCAAAACTTTTAAATTACCTTCTTTTAAAAGTGGGCGGTGCCACGCCCATTGTCCAAAATTTTACTAATTTTCTATTCTGCGTCATAAGTTCAACTCATCTACCAAGTTTCGTCGCTTTATCTGTCTTTGGTAATGAATTATCGCACTTTTCGGTTTTTCGAAATTTTCGATATCGAAAAAGTGGGCGTGGTTATAGTCCGATATCGTTCATTTTAAATAGCGATCTGAGATGAGTGCTCATGAACCTACATACCAAATTTCATCAAGATACCTCAAAATTTACTCAAGTTATCGTGTTAAGCGGACGGACGGACGGACATGGCTTAATCGAATTTTTTTTCGATCCTGATTATTTTGATATATGGAAGTCTATATCTATCTCGATTCCTTTATATATGTACAACCAACCGTTATCCAATCAAACTTAATATACTCTGTGAGCTCTGCTCAACTGAGTATAAAAATCACGTGTCACATTGCTTGTCCGCGATGAACTCCTAAACTACTGAACCGATTTTGAATTTGTTTTGCACCCCGTATGTATTTTGATCTATCTTGAAATATAGGATAGGCTATATCTCAGTTTATAGTCGAAATATTATTTTATTGCGGTTTTTTTATATGTTTATACGTAATAATAAAATGTTACGTATACGCACCGGCACTCATATTTTCAGGTGGGATATACTTCCGTGTAATTGGTTGGTGTTTAATTAAACAGCGTGCTTATCAATAAAAAATATTATAGCGAACGATATCAAGTATAGCATATCACCAGGCCCTACGAGAGGGGAGGGGTAATAGTGGGGATTACCCCGGGTCCGGGATTTCTTAGGGGGCCCGCGATTTAGAGGTAATAAGACATTTCTTCTAATTCAAGAGAGTCTTTAGTTGTTCCATGTGTAATTTTTAGGCCGAATTTCAAAAGCAACGAATATCTGCATTTCGTTTTAATATTATAGTGAAGTGTGAAAAACAAAAATCTATGTATATAAAAGAAAGGCTAAAATGTGTTAGTTGGTCGCCGTTGTTTGCAGAAATGCGTAGCTCGATTTCGTTCAAACTTTTACACAAGTTGGTTGCTGTGGTCGCCGTACAGGGTCTCGAGATATGAGCCGAAACGTGGACCCGGCTACCCCCAGAATGTGTTTATAGAATATGGATAACATATGAAAGCTGTTGATGAGTGATTTAGTAGAGGATAATTTTCATATCCCTGGGTGACAGGGATCTCGAGATATAGGCCAAAACGTGGGCCCGTAAATGCCTAGACAGTGTTTATACAATATGGATATCAAATGAAAGCTGTTGATGAGTGCTTTAGTATAGAGTAATATATTATACTGCTGGGTGACTAGGGTCTCGAGATATAGGCCAAAACGTGGACCCGGATACCCCTAGAATGTGTGTTTAATATGGATATCAAATGAAAGCTGTTGCTGAGAGCTGTATCTAAAGTAATTTTCATTGTGATATTCGATATAGTCGCATCAACCTGGAAAACTGTAAATATGCATGCGAAGCCGAAATAAAGACATGAAATAATAATACCCACATACCTATTTACATACGTTCCATTCGATTTGCCTGAAATTTGGTATATAAATTTGCCTATATTAGTATTTATGATCCTTTTTTCCGGGAAATAGACCAGAGACGGACTGGGACTGAGATTAGGACTAGGACTGGACTGAGACTCGGAGTGGGACTGGGACTGGGACTGTAACAAAATACATACCCCCCTCTGGGACAGGCAATAAGGGATGAAGAAGAATGAGAAGAAATTGAGAGAAGAGAAAAGAGAGAAGGAGAAGGATATGAGGAAGTGATAGAATGAGACGAAGATGGAGGTAGATGAAGCGAAAAAGACGGAGGGAGGAGTGAATGAAAGGATTAAGAAAAAGGAAGAGGGGTGGAGGGCAGAGTTAGATGGAAACAGCTTATTAAAATGTATGCAGATAGGCCAAATTTAGGGCAGAACAACGTCTACCGGGTCTGCTAGTGTACATATAAATATTTTGTTAGGCACATTGACAAACTGTTACTGACGTTCAGTTATGCTGATTACCGGGTTGGTCAATGTGATAGTCAAATAGAGTTGACGAATGTAAACAGATATGGGTCTTGCTGTCGGCATTTGTGTATGATGTTGAAGTCCCGCTGGTTCAACATAATTTATGAGGGTCGATGTAATTTGAATGTGTGCGGTCGATATTTGCATACGCATAACAATGCATTGGCAGAAAGGTGCATTTGGTAATGCTACAGCATTCTGCGGATCACGCAAACCTCCACCATCAGTTAAATGGCGCCTCCAGCTCACACGGCTACTACAACCACCTCAACAATGATAGGAGCAATGCCGAGCAGCAGCCTCCTTCTCTCTATATTCGCCTAAAGCACGCTATGGAATTGGCAATGGCAACATCGTTACGCTTCATAGTAATACTGCACTGTGTTGTCAAGGCGTTTGCCACTCATCCCTGACCTCCAGTGTGAAGGTCACTTTCTCGTCGTACCTTAAAGTCCAACAAATTACAAAATACCTACGAGGGGCTTAACCTGAAAGATCGCAGATATTCGGCTTTGGCAACGCAAGCAGAGACATTACCGTTGTGTGTCAACGCCTACAATACTCCTGGCACCTGCTGATTAAGAGACCGTCGCTCTGATATCAGTCGAGGTAAAAAATGCTTTAATTCTTGTCGAATTGGTCGCGCATTACTGTCTCTTCTATTACCGCTTATGAGCCGACAACAGAACGAGCATGGAGCTTGCGGAATAAGTAGGAAATACGACGTTCAGCACGGTTAACGACGACATCACTCCAAGTGTAGCAGGAACTTGTCACAACTCGCCAGGCAATTTCAACGCCAGTGCAGGACTCATTAGCTGCATTGACGGGCAGTCAATGCGTACGCTAGTATCCGACAGCCTGCACTAGCGAATTAAACTAAGTAATTGGATTTTGTGAATTTCGCCAAGAACGCAATACATCAAAATTGAAGAAGGTTCTCTTGTTTTCAAAGTCGACCTTGATCCGAAGTTCCTGGTGGTGGGAGCAATCAATACGTACAGCTAAATAGATCCCGATAACACCCCTAAGCTTAGTGTGCAATTTATTTAAACCTGCTGGTGGTGGACAGAGCGGAGAGATGATATATTTTTAGCATAATGTGAATGACCGCAACCAACATGAGCGGAGGGACGTCTGAAATATTATAAATAGAGGGGGATACCAGCCAACAAACTCTTTGATGTAGCTCCCCTTAGCGAATGAGACGAGCTCCGGCAACACCTAAATCAACATATGAGCAGGACCGAAACAGCTTCTAAACCGAATTAGTAAATTCCGTTGTTGACTGTGAGCCTAGTGAGCTCGGTTATCAGAGCTAAATTGTCAATGTTTGAAAAAGGAGAAAACCAACTTGCTAGGGGACGGGTGTTACCCTTGTCGAACTTGACTGCATTATAGTATGACTTCATTAGAACAAACCAGGATATACGTAATGTATTTCCTGTATGTTGAGTGCCTCCACATGCACAAACATCGATTTATTTGAATGGTGGGATCACTTACCCCTTACGCTTCCGATGCACCCGATGTCTTTTCTCTATTCTAAAAAAAAATTTAAATTTTAAATTAAAAAAAAAGTTTTCCTCATTCTACTTTTTGATAGCTCCTACTTTACTATAAAGTTGTCGCCTTGGTTGCGGATCTTTAAGCGTATTGTCATCAGCACCAAATTGAAAATCGAGGACGGTACGATGATGACCCGCATCGTCTGCGGAGGGCCTAATATCGATTGGACTACGGAGCTGCATACTTGAAAATCACTGGAAATCAGACAATTTTTCAAAAAAATCAAACAAGTTTTTTCTTAAATTTTTGAAGACAAAAAAAAAGAATTAAATTCAAGAAAGCTCCTATTTTGCTGCTGTACATATTTACATATGTACTCAATTAAGTATGTTTGTATATAAATGTTCATATGTTTGTGTAGCTTTTATATGCTTGATGCATTTTGTGTAAAGTATCAAACAAATTTTTTACGTTCCCATAAAGCAAATTGAAAGCGGAAATAGCAAATATGACATTAAAACGGAAACGATTTTTCCATTCGATAGCACATTATGCCGGTGAATAATTTATAATTTATTGTTTGTTGTTTTTATATATATAATGTTAATTTGGAACAAAAACGAGCAACTACTGAGGTGTGGCAAAGGAGGTAAATATGTACGTGTGACAATGACTTAATAAGCTTAATTTGGTAAGGCCCAATTGTCTTAAGTTTTGGTAATTGAGTTTTTTAATAACATTTCGATAAGACAATAGAAAATACGTCTAATCTTAAACCCAAGTCTTTGCCTCTGTTTGAAGTCCTTAAATCTCCCAAGTCATTCCATCACATTCTAGAGCTATCAAGGATCTACATACATACATGCCTTTGGAAAGCGAAAATATTCTATCTATGCCCTTTGTTTACATTGTGCCCTTGGTAATGCTGCTTTCAGTAGCATCACCATCCCACAGTCATATAGTTACTACTACTTCCTACGGCCGCACTGTAACATCGATCTGCGAGCGATTGTGTATGCACAGAAAAAATGCAGCTTATTAGTTGCGATAGTTCCTTAACCGCGAGTGCGTAAACCTCTCAAACTATTTATAATGCCTATACTTAAACACTTTACAGGCGGTTGCCGCGGTTATTGTTGTTGTAGCGATATGGACCCTCCCCGAAAGCCATAGGGAGTGTTATCGATGTTGATGGTCCTTTGCCGGATGCAGATCCGGTACGTTCCGTTAACAAGTACCATTAAGTTACTAGCCCGACCATCTCGGGAACGACTTGGTATGACCACATGAAACCTTCTAGGCCATAGCGCCCTCCCACCGCCTAGATCCATGAGGAGTTTTGGGTCGCCAAAGCCTCGGCTGTTAAAAAAACAGAATTCGAAACGGCTAGGTGAGGTTGAAAACCCCTTGAAATCGATTTGGTTATTTAGTCGTATCTTACGATAGGCCATACCTACCGCGGGTACATTCTAATACCCTAACCCGATGGGGGTCGTCTGCCGTGTGTGTGGTGGTAGCGTGCGTGCGTGTGTTTGATTCGTGGACAAAGAAACATCAAAATTCTCAGTGAAATCTCATATACCTTGAAGATACACGTAGGAGACCTCCAGCCAATTTATAGGAAAAATTTGAATGAGTACGACGAAAATTGAAAGAGAAGCTCGACTCCACTTCTTTCGGAGGTATGTATATCGCGCCTTTTATTTGTTTATTATAAACAAAGGCCCGACCTACGATAAGGGAAGTCTTGTACCGCAAACACCTTGCACGAAACGTATTTATTGTCCTCATCTTTCACGGGCCTGACATTTATAAATACTGGCACAATCGATCGTCTACTACTTTGCTGTCGTGCCGAGATTGGGCGTGAAACAACCTTATTTCTACTCCCTGCTTCTTCCAGAAACAGGTGTATTCACCACACCCCGTACCGCCATGGATTTCATCAACCAGTTGCTCGGAAAACAATCAACCAATTCGTCAACTGCGCCTCGCCGATTCAATAATTCTAGTCCCTCGATCATCCAATTCGTTAGCTGCGACTCGCGTATCATCGATTCACCAACCATTGGTTGTTTGGCACTCGATCAACCAGTTTCTCATCTGCGCAACGTCAATTCACCAATTCTACCCACCGACATCTACCATTCCAACGATCCGTCGACTGCAATTCAGCCGTGTATCGATTTGACCAACCACCTGTCCGCTTGGGAATCGATGTACCTGTTCGTCATCGCCTGCATCCACCAATCAATTCATCATCTGCGATTTTCCGGGTATCGATCTCACCAACCACCGGAAGGTGTCAGGAATCGATTCACCGATTAGTCCTCATCGATTTACCAATTCTACTCACCAATATCCAACAATTCACCGATTTTAATCTAAACCTTGCTAGGTATGATTTCCACGATCAGCGATTGCTTGCGAATCAATTCACCTGTTCTTCTTCGCCAACAACCCACTGCTTGTCAAACCATCGTAGTCTCCTTCGTCTGATCGATAGCACACTTATCCGCTGCAAATCCGTCCCCGCCAACCGATACACCGTTCACCGAAACCCGATCACATCTCATCGATTCAAGCAGCAATTGTTAGCTTTCCCTCAACCGATACACCGCTACATCGTTCAGCGAAACCCGATCATCTCGCAGCGATTCCACAGCAATCGTAAGCTATCCGTCAACCAAAACACCATTCACGACGCCACCAAGAACCGTAAGCTGTCCGTCAACCGATACACCGTTCGCTCATGTTCCACAGCCTGTACACCGATTCCGCTGGCAGCCAGATGCAGTCCATCTATCCTGCGCCTGTCATATCTTCCATAAATCCGTTGTTGATAAAGTTCCCTTCCAATATTACAATTAGTTAAAATGTTCCGTCACGGTATGTGTGTGTGTAAGTTTAAACCAAATACCACCAACAAATTAGCTTGTTTTTATTATAGGAAAGAAATTTGTATATTATCAAACCTGGATTGACTACTTCTACCCCAGCACACGCCGAAAACCCACTTTGTAATTGAAAAGCGGAAGTCTTCTAGGCACGAACTGAAAAGTGCTAGTTCTCCAAGCGAAAAACGAACTCTTCAAGTCTTCAACACGAACTGTGCTAGGCTTCCACTTGAACATGATCCATGTAAGTCTTCCATGGTAACTTGAAACATGCTAGTCTTCCATGGGATTGACGATATGTTTTCTCACCACTTTCACCCGATTTTCAAGGAAAACGACATGGACGCCCACTTAGTGTTCTTGTAATTTTCTTCTTCGGGAACTAGACCATAGGCCTATCAGTTCTTAAAAAATGCGGCTACATACATTGATAGTTTCTTGCCTAGGTTATTAAGTACTTAGGACACCTTTTTCTGTTTGGTGGACTAGGGATCTAAGTTTGGAAAAAATCTGGTTCATGAAGAAATTTTTTCTAATCACCCACCTTAATATTTCCCATGCTTTTGGAAGTCGATTGCTTAGAATTCGGAAAGAGAAAACGAGAGATAGTAGAAAAAGGCAAGGAGGAAAAGATATAGTTAAGGAAACATACAGTATGGCTGTTGGAATTGTTCACAGGGCTTCCGTAAAACTAATTAATGATATATTGCATATCATTAACATTTTTGGGATATGCTCTTCTTTGTGTAGCTGTTTCCACCAAACAGGAACACCATAGTATATGATTGGTTTCAAAATCTCCAAAAAAACTCAATAAGAGAGAGAGAGGAGGGCGATAGACCCAAAGTACACAGTGCCGTCGAGGCTATCTTCACTCTCTCCTCACGTTGAGCTTCCACGGCATCAAACTGTCTAGAGCGACTCCTAGATATTTTGTGCAAGGTTTCTGCTGAAGGGTCCCCTACTAGCTAAGTACTATCCAGTTTTGGACCCTGTACCTCTATCTAAACAAGACCATATCCATCTTCTCGTGTTAGCAGTCAACACGTCATTAGATGCCCAGGTATGTACATATATTCCGAAGCACCATACAGCAATCAAACCAATACATATATATTAAAAGAAAGGCTAAATTGTGTATTAGTTTGTCGCCGGTGTTTTAAGATATGCGTCGGTCGATTTTGTGTAAACTTTCACATAAGTTACGTATATCTCACGCGATGGTTATTACATAGGCTTGGTTGCGATCGGCGCACACATTCTAGGGTCTTGAGATTAAAACTTGGACCTGGGTACTCCTGGGATGGCTTTGTAAAATATGGGTATCAAATGGAAGCTGTTTATGAGTACTTTGATACGGTTTAGTTTCGTACCCCTGGGTGACTATGACCTCGAGATATAGGCCAAAACATAGACCCGGGTACCCGTAGAATGTGTTTATAGAATATGGATAACAAATGAAAGTTGCTGCTGAGAGCTTTAAAGTAATTTTCATTATGATATTCGATTTAGTCGCATCAACCTGGCAAAACTGATACATATGCATGGGAAGCCGAAACAAAGATATGAATTAATAATACCAACATACCTATCTACATACGTCCTATTCGATTTGCCTGAAAATGGGTATATACATTTGCCTATATTAATATTTACAATCCTTTTTTCCGGGAAGTAGACCAAAGACGGACTGGGACTGGGATTACGACTAGAACTGGGACTGAGATTCGGAGTGGGACTCGGAATGAGACTGGAACAAAATAAACATCACCTTCTGGGACAGGCAGTAAGGGATGCAGAAGAATGAGAAGAAATTGAGAGAAGAGAAAAGAGAGAAGTAGAAGGAGATTGAGAAAGAGATAGGATCAGACGAAGATGGAGATAGATGAAGCGAAAAATACGGAGAAAAGAGTGAATAAAAGGATTAGGAAAAAGTTAGGAGGGGGAGGGCAGAGTTAGACGGAAAAAGCTTATTAAAATGTATGCAGATAGACCAAATTTAAGGGCAGAACAAATTCTGCCGGGTCTGCTAGTTATATATAAATTTCCTTTGCATCGCACATACAACTTTACATTCACGATTATGATAAAAGGAAAACCACCAACAAATACTCAAAAGACACCTTTTTATTTATGATACTTTCAGTCATAACTGAATCATACTGAGCCACTTTTGCATACAAGTTGTTAAGTTAACTGCAAGTATGCATTTATATTTACGCGTAAATGTACCATAAAGTATTAATGCATGTAAAAAATTAAAAATATGAGTATGCATGTACATACACACCTACAAAGTCATTCCAATACATTCATACAACACTTGTATGAGCACTCACCTTGACCGGTGTATAGGTCAATGTCGATCCTTGCGCTGAATGTGCACGAAATCCACTTTGCGGCATATCAAATGTCTCAGCTGTATTATTGAAGGACCATTTGAAGTTTTCAGGCGGTGGAAATGCATCAACTTCGCATAAAATCTCAGCGGCCTCATTACGCGCTACACCGTAGATTTTCTTTTGGTCGGGACGGCAAATGGGTTTGTCTGTAAAAAGGAAAGAAACACAAAATAAAAACATTTATGCTTAATGTAAATAAGAATTTCTGTAAATATGTATGTAAAATACAAAAAATAAGAAAATAAAAATAATGCAAGATATCATATGTACATATGAGTATTTCTGTGCCAGAAAGCGAACTCCATAAAAATGAATATATATATAAGAATTTGTATGCAAATTTATTTATGAGTACAAATTAATGTAGCGGATAAACAGCAGCGAACAGAAAAGTAGCAGCAAAAAAGACCGCAATGAATTTTGTAACTGAAATTATGCAAGCCAATCCTTTTTGAAAAAATTCGAGTATTCAGTTTTTTAGCCAATTAAATTTTAGCATAAGAAAAGTGCAAGTTATATGTATCTCATTATTCGCATTGATTTCGGATTTCCATACAAAAAAATTTAAAATTTTTGTTATTTAGGCGGCCTTTTGATTTGTAAGATCGCGAGTTCCAATCGAGTTCAAGGCCTAACTATTATTATTGTTATGGTAAATTTTTTTCCTATCTAATTTAATTTTTATTTTTATTTTTTTTTCAAATAAAGAAAAAAATTATCATAACAATAATGATGATAAAAAAATGATGATAAGCCTTGAGCTCGGTTTTAGCCGGCGATCTTAAAAACATTTGCATAAAAACATCATGCTTTTTTATATTGCTCGAGGTTTCGAAGTTCTTCAAAGCGTTTTTGAGTCTAGTTTGCAACATTTCAGTTTCAAATATCATAGAAGTATTTTTTCAAAACATCGAAAATTGCAAAAAAAAACAGATTTAACTGACAAACTTGTATACCAATCGCCTCTGCCATTTTTCTGTTCGCTGCTATACCTAAACATTTTAATGCGTTTTCACTATATGGAAAAGAAGAATTTTAAATCTTATTTTATAACTTAAAATTGTTCATTTCTCTTCCTGAGATGCAGATAAATACTGCCCTTGTCCTGGGTTGACATATCCGCAGACTCCTTGTTTACTTGGATGATGTATTACTGACCCTTCTCCATGGGAAGAGATAAGTGATGTACTGGAGACTTGAAGTACTTTATCTAGCATATAAAGTTTATATTATATATGTATTGAATTACTTGTCAAATGTAACTCATATTTTTTCATTCAATAAATTTCATTAACTACAATATGTTATGGGCCCAGGCGATAACTGTCAAATTAAACAAGTAAGGAAGGCTAAGTTCGGGTGTAACCGAACATTACATACTCAGCTGAGAGCTATGGAGACAAAATAAGGGAAAATCACTATGTAGGAAAATGAACCTAGGGTAACCCTGGAATGTGTTTGTATGACATGTGTATCAAATGGAAGGTATTAAAGAGTATTTTAAGAGGGAGTGGGGCATAGTTCTATAGGTGGACGCCATTTAAGGATATCGCCATAAAGGTGGACCAGCGCTGATTCTAGAATTTGTTTGTACGATATGGGTATCAAATGAAACGTGTTAATGGGTATTTTAAAAGGGAGTGGGCCTTAGTTCTATAGGTGGGACGCCTTTTCGAGATATCGCCCAAAGGTAGACCAGGGGTGACGCTAGAATTTGTTTGTACGATATGGGTATCAAATGAAAGGTGTTAATGAGTTTTTTTAAAAGGGCGTGGGCCTTAGTTCTATAGGTGGACGCCTTTTGAGATATCGCGGTAAAGGTGGACCAGAGGTGACGCTAGAATTTGTTTGTAATTTACGGGGTATCAAATGAAAGGTGTTAATGAGTATTTTAAAAGGCGTGGGCCTTAGTTCTATAGGTGGACGCCTTTCGAGATATCGCCATAAAGGTGGACCAGGGGTAACTCTGGAATGTGTTTTTACGATATGGGTATCAAATTAAAGGTATTAATGAGGGTTTAAAAGGGAGTGGCCCTTAGTTGTATATGTGAAGGCGTTTTCGAAATATCGACCAAAATGTGGGCCAGGGTGACCCAGACCATCATCTGTCGGGTACCGCTAATTTATTTATATATGTAATGCCACGAACAGTATTCCTGCAAGATTCCAAGGGCTTTTGATTTTGCCCTGCAGAACTTTTTCATTTTCTCCTACTAAATATGGTAAGTGTCACACCCATTTTACAAAGGTTTTTTCTAAAGTTATATTTGCGTCAATAAGCCAATCCAATTACCATGTTTCATCCTTTTTCGTATTTGGTATAGAATTATGGCATTTTTTTTCATTTTCGAAATTTTCGATATCGAAAAAGTGGGCGTGGTCATAGTCGGATTTCGGCCATTTTTTATACCAATACAAAATGAGTCAGATAATTACGTGAACTGAGATTAGTAAAGACGTATCGGTTTTTGCTCAAGTTATCGTGTTAACGGGCTAGCGAAGGACAGACGGTGGACTGTGTATAAAAACTGGGGCGTGGCTTCAACCGATTTTGCCCTTTTTCACAGAAAAGAGTTATCGTCCTAGAATCTAAGCCCCTACCAAATTTCACAAGGATCGGTAATTTTTGTTCGACATATGGCATTAAAAGTATCCTAGACAAATTAAAGAAAAAGGGCGGAGTCACGCCCATTTTGAAATTTTCTTTAATTTTTGTATTTTGTTGCACCATATCATTACTGGAGTTGAATTTTGACATAATTTACTTATATACTGTATAGATATTAACTTTTTTTTTAATTTGACTTAAACAAAAAATTTTTTTTTAAGTGGGCGTGGTCGTTCTCCGATTTTGCTAATTTTTATTAAACATACATATAGTAATAGGAGTAACGTTCCTGCTAAATTTCATCATGATATCTTCAACGACTGCCAAATTACAGCTTGCAAAACTTCTAAATTACCTTCTTTTAAAAGTAGGCGGTGCCACGCCCGTTGTCCAAAATTTTACTAATTTTCTATTCTGCGTCATAAGCTTAACTCACCTGCCATGTTTCATCGCTTTATCCGTCTTTGGTAATGAATTATCGCACTTTTTCGATTTTTCGAATTTCGATATCGAAAAAGTGGGCGTGGTTATAGTCCGATAGGAACCTACATACCAAATTCATCAAGATACCTCAAAATTTACTCAAGTTATCGTTTTAACGGACGGACGGACGGACGGACATGGCTCAATCAAATTTTTTTTCGATCCTGATGATTTTGATATATGGAAGTCTATATCTATCTCGATTCCTTTATACCTGTACAACCAACCGTTATCCATCAAAATTAATATACTCTGTGAGCTCTGATCAACTGGGTACAGAAATTATAGAAAGGACCAAAATGCTACGGATGTCAAGATTGGGCATATTAAAGCAAACTGTCCGAAGAAAGATATGTAAAGCCGAAGAAAAGTCAATGTTGCCGCAATGTCAGCTAGAGAATGCTTAGATTGTGAGTGGTTTTTGATTCAGGGGCTACATCGCGTATGTGCAATGATTCATCTTCGTTCAGTACAATTACAGCATGTTCGAAGTTTAGCATTGTTACGGCTAATAACTCTTCAAGGGCGGGGATCGTTCTGGAAACATTGATGTGTAATTAATTAATGATAATAAAACCGATGAAATCTGCTTGCGAGATGTTTTATATTTACCGGGCGCACATACAAATTTGTTTTCCATATCGAAAATTGTGAGATATGGTCATGAAGTCGTTTTTAATTCTACGGGATGCAAGGTAATTGATTGTAATAAAGATATAATTGCAACGGGTAGTATGGTAGATGGCATGTTTCGCTTAAATAGGGTACGGAAGTCAGTTTATATAGCGAAATCAATAACGATGCCGGAATTTGGCATAAACGCTTGAGTCATCCATGTCATGATAACTTAATGAAGTTGGTAGATCGCGTTGGTGGAACTAAAGCGGACTTTTTAGAAAACAATAAATGTACAGTTTGTGCGAAGGGAAAAATGTCACGACTGCCATTTAAAGACCTTGGAAATAGAGCTAAGGATATGATTGAAGTCGTATATTCTGACTTGTGTGGTCCAATGGAAGTATGCTTCGTATGGAGGGTCTATCTATCTTCTGACATTCATTGATGACTTCTCTAGAAAAGTATTTGGGTATTTTTTGAAGTCGAGGTGTCAGTTGCAGAAATATTTTGTCAGTTTATACAGTTGGTTGAGAATCAGACTGGTAGGCAAATTAAACTTTAAGGACGGGATAATGGTACAGAGTTCTCCAAAAAAGTTGGAAAATATAATGAGGTCTGCTGGAATTGTTCACCAAAGAACAGCCCCCGTATAGCCCCAGTAAAATGGAATGGCAGAACGTATGAACAGGACGCTGATCGAGAAGGCACGTTGTATGCTCATACAATCAAAGCTTGGCAAAAAGGTACTGCGCGGAGGCTGTAAATACAGCCGTGAATCTAGTGAATCGGTCGCCTTGTAGAGGACTAAATGGTTATTTTCCAGAAGAAGTATGGCTTGGCAGAAAATAAACTTGAAACAGTTGAGAGTGTTTGGTTGTAAATCTGTAGTACATATTCTAAAAGAGAAAAGAAAGAAGCTCGATTCTAAAGGCGAAGAACTTTATTTGTTGGCTCTTGTACAGAGTCCAAGGCATATCGATTTATAAAACCAAATACTGGTAAAATGACCATAGTAGGAATGCTGTTTTTCTGGAAGACCAATTCGTTTCAGATAGTTGTTTGAATCTAATCAAATATTTTTATTAACAACGATTGTCATCATACAGTAACAATTCGATAGAAAATGGTTCAGGGGAAGAATTCAGATAAGTACGTGAACTAGTTTAGTAGAGATATATTGATTTTGCTCAAGTTATCGTGTTAACGGCCGAGCGGAAGGATAGACGATCGACTGTGTATAAAAACTGGGCGTGGCTTCAACCGATTCGCCCATTTTCACAGAAAACAGTTATCGTCATAGGGGCTATGCTCTTCCTAAATTTCACAAGGATTGTACATTTTTGTTCGACTTATGGCATTAAAGTATTCTAGACAAATTAAATGAAAAAGGGCGGAGCCACACCCATTTTGAAATTTTATTTTATTTTTGTATTTTGTTGCACCAATTGATTTATACATAAATTTCAAAATGCTTGAATAAAAAGTTTACACTAAATGATAAAAATTAATAAAATCAGAAATATGTAATTCATAATATTTCATAATTTGTATTGACTGGCGTTGAATGTTGACATCATTTACTTATATACTGTAAAGATATTCAATTTTTGTTAAAATTTGACTTTAAAAAATGTTTTTTTAAGAGAACACACCTAGCAATAGGGGGCGCCCATTATCCAAATTTTGCTAATTTCTATTCTTCGTCACAAGGTCAACCCACATACCAAGTTCATCGCCTTATCCGTCTTTGGTAATGAATTATCGCACTTTTTTGGTTTCTTTCGAAATTTTCAATATCGAAAAAGTGGGCGTGGTTATAGTCCGATTTCGTTTTCGCCCAGATAATTTTGATATATAGAAGTGTATATCTATCTCGATTAGTTTATACCAGTTAGCAGGGTACCGTTATGCGAACAACATTGAGCTCTGCTCAGCTGAGTATAAAAATATGCCATGAAAAAAGATTGATAAACGGAATGAAATTAAACTGCAATTGAAAAATCTCAGCATTGGCATCGCATTTTCACATCCAACATCACGGCCGTTGTTGGCCTAGAAAGTAAGTCAAGAATGTTTTATCCTTTAGCTTTTTATTCTTTGTTTGCACTCTCTTACTATATATTGTCTTGTTTTGTTTGTATATTATTTATGCATAGCTGCGTTTTTTTATATTCTCCATTTGTATATTTTTATTTCAGCCTTTTAAACTGCAAGACGAGGACAACATCACGCTTATTTGTCAATATGTGTTCTATGTATGAATTACATTAGGCTAGTAAAGAAAAAATTTATAATAAATAAGCGAAGCATGTCCGTGCGACCACCGCTGCTGTCGACCAACCAGAATATTCACGAGATCTCAAGTTCCTTTTGTACATATGTTTGGATAGGAGAGAAGCTGGATGTATTGCGTTATTGCATCAATGCTGCGCATAGCAACAAGCTTCCTCTGTCAGGTTGAGAAAGAATTAAAGTCGATTCATTACTTTCTCTGCCGATGTTCAGGAGTACCAACAAGTGCACTCAGATTTCTGAGTTAAATCAATAAATTTGCAAAACGAGCCAATATTTTCTTAGAAATATGTGCTCAACCATTAGTTTAAGCCTGCAAATATACTCATGAGTTAATATTGAAGAAGAGTTGGTAACACAAAATTGTCTCTTCAGGCTTCTACCTAACACAAACAGCTAAATGTCTGTGGTTTATTCCTTACATTTGCCACTTCCAATAGCCCACGACGTTCTGCATTTAACACGTGGCGTAATCACCCCTAAGTTAAATTAATATATACAAAAACTCACACTACTACTTGCAAAAAAAACTGAACTGCATATTCATATATTAATTTTACGTGGAATATCAAATTCAAAATTATCTCTTACTGTTATGAGCACAGAAGTTATCTGGTTGAAAAACTCACTTATCAGCAACTGAAGTTCTGCGCAATCTGAGAAAATTTCAACAAAGTCTATTGTTTTATATAGATTATAGGCGCTTTTTGCTTTCTTTGGTTAACGTCCTGTTTACTGACCATCACTACCGTTATCAATCAGTATTGCCATTAGCGCCAACAACACCAAACTTGTGTCCGACACACAAAAATGATTCAAATTAATGCCGCAACCCACTGAGTTACATCGCCTTGACGTTGTTGCCATAGTGACAGCACCAAAACAAATGCGCCAAATGCGCAACTTCCGTCACTAGATATGCAAGTAATGTAACTGAAGCAGGGATATGATACTGCCAATATTCTGGAATTAAAATCAGTAAAACTAATAAGAATTAACTCAGAAGACGAAATACTCCACACGACTCCACTTTTTCAACCCTCAGAGATTGTTTTGACATAAAGACCCCGGGTTTAAATAGTGCAGCCTTTTGACTTGCACTTAGACAATCTTTGGTCATGAATAGCCTGTTCTTTACACCCTTCATACATATATATAAGAATTGTATCGCTACACCAAGATGTTAAAAAAGCAAAATGAAAGTTTGAACTTACATTAGAAAAAGACTATAAAAAATAATCTAGAGCCCGTCTAATGTATGAACATACATACAAATGCACATATTTATAAAACAGCAGTCACCTTCAGGCACATTTTTTGCATTGTCCACAAAATATTTATTCCAAATAAAAATATAGCTATATGAATAACTATATATAGCACATGCATATGGAGAATTCCATGAAGGTGGTTATTAATTTAAAATTTCTCTCATTATTACCGTACCAACGCACAGTGGTGGTTCCATAGGCAAAAATAAAAAAGTAAAGGTAAAAGTTTGTCACCAAATGTGTCGTTGGTATCTCTTATTAGAACAGCTTTTAAAAGGTATATTTGTTTTAGTTGTATTCGAACTTTACTCTTAGAATATCTTCAAAGTGAGGTTATGATATTAGTTGGTTTTTGCAGTGTGAGCAAGTTAAAATAAAGTGCAAGTTTAAGCTATTAAAAATACATAAAGTATCATTGTATTGAAATAAATAGAAATAAATATTGAAATCAAGATATTTACTTTATCTTGAAATAATTTTAGTGTGTTAGCTTGTTGGTGACTTAAAATTTCACCAGTGTCTTATTAGTGTTTATTTGACAAATATTTCAATTTCAGCTAAAGTTTTAGCTGTTCTCACCGATCCTCACGTTGGTTCTTATATTTTTAGCCAAAGATTTAAGATTCTAAAGTGTTGATATCAGCTGCCACTTTCTGCCACTAACTATGGGTTTTGCGACAGTTTCTGATAGCGTGACCCTGATAAATTATTGTCGTATGTTATATGTACTCACATGTACCATACGACATTATTTTATCCAGTCGACGATATGCAAATTTAAACTTTTGTGTATGTTGTGTTTTGTTATCGTTATGTGTGCAAGATCTTTTAGTAACTTTATTTTCTTTATTTAATCCTATTAAAGATTGTATTTGCCCACCACATCTATGTACTTCCTTTTGTATGCATGCGTGAAAGTGGGTGGTTTTCAGTCGGTACCAATTTTATGAAAAAATAATTCTCACATATTTGTAAAGCCGTGAGCAAAGTTTCACGTTAATATCTCTACTGGAAGTATTTTTGGCCACCAACTCCATATAAGACCGACCAGTGTGCAACGATGGAATGGCGGGCGCTGTGGTGTGATGGTGGCATGCTCCGCCTACCACACCGAAGATACTGGGTTCACGCCCCGGTAAAGCAACGTCAATATTTTTAAACAAGTTTTTCAATTAGAAGAAAACTGCGCTAATAATTTGGGAAACATTTAAACGTGACATCTGGACGGCCAATGCACTGAAAGAAAAAGACTGGTAAAATGCACTGAAATACAGGTCATTCAACCAAAACTTCTGTTAATTTTTATCCGTCGCAACAAGATGTTGAATCAACTGCGCACAAATCGTTGATTCGTAATTGACCGTTTTAGTAGTCAAATGAACAAAAAAATTTGTTGCGACAGCTTTGTACGAAAGTACCTTGCCTTGGGTGCGAACCCAGGCATGCGGTGTGACAGGCGGAGCACGCTACCATCACACCACGGTGGCACTTATAACGAACGTCAATTGGGCTTACATCAAATATGCTGGCACACATTAAACATTATACACTTTATTATTTTGTTTTATAAACGCACTTTCACCAAATTTTATATTTTTATAATTTATTTATTTTATAGTTTTGAACTTCGCTTTGCAAATAGAATGGAAAATAGTAGTCACAAAACTGATTCTCAATTCTTTCAGTTGCAGCTCAGCTCATTCTCAATTTCTTCTCTCGCATGTGGTGCCACACTTGATTGTTTCGAACAAAACTTGTATAAATGTTTGACATACCATTTTAAATAGAGAACTTGCAAGTTATAGAAAAGTAAATAATCAAATCGCTAGAAGGTAATTCACCACTCGAGTAATTTCACATGTAATTCGGCAAGTTTAATTTTCGTAACACTTTAAGTTGAGAAGACTCCAAAACAAGTCAAGCTTTTATGTTGTCGGAAACATCAAACATAAAAAAGGATGTTTTTTATTATCTTATTAAATTCGCTCCGTGAGTGAAAATTATTGTACCCGATAAATAGGTGTTCCGGTATCTCACAATTTTTTGCACAGTAAATTCAAAAAAGGGTTTTTCGTTTTGTATTGATAACTGAAAACTAGTTTTTTGTTGTTTTCCTACTTTTTGTTTTTTTTCGATTTGGTGGTTTTCTTATTTCGGTATTTCTTTTTAAGCAAGCGGCACCATCGTCATAAGTACAAAGTAGAGAGCGCAGTGAGCGTAAAATTCTTTTTGAAATTTGCTCATGTATTGACTGTTGATCGCTGTTGAAATGACCAGAGAGATCAGTTGTGTTAACAGAAAAATCAGTTAGATTGACCAGGAATCTGTCAATTTTACAGAATTTTGTTAACTTAGGAGCGACAATTTCCTTCTGTTGAAATGACTGAACTAATTTGTTCATTTGACAAAGAACTTGGGCGAATTAACCGTAATTCGATTAATTTCACCGAATCTCCGTTAAGTCAAGAACAACAGAACCGATTTGTTGATTTTACTAGCACCATTTCTTTCAGTGTGCGACAGCTTTTTCAAGTATACCTTGGAAATCTCTTCAAAGCCTTTTCTCCCGTTAGTGGGATTAGAACCCGCACTTCTCAGATCGTTGAAGTGTTGCAAATGCATTCAGCTCACTCCTTTGTTGTTGTGAACTTATCCCAATTTCCTTCTTTGTATATTTTATTCTTTACACAGTACATGCTTCGTATTATATCATGTGTTTTTTTGTTATTGGCAGGTTTCAAGATGGTATTGCTCTAAGCAGAGTCAACCTCGGCAATGTTTGGCAATCACTCCGAGTGTATTTCTGCTAGAAAAGCTTCTCCCCAGTTTGTGGATTGTGTTGAATTTGATTTGTTTTTGTTTTTTGATTGTTTTTTTTTGTTTGTTTTTTTTTTTTTGTTTTTGTTGTGTTTTTGTGTTTTTTTTTTTGTTTGTTTGTGTTTTTTTTGTGTCTGTTGAGTTGTTTTGTTGTGTTTTTTTTTTGTTTTTGTTTTTGTGTGTTTTTGATTCTGTTTTTGTTTTGTTGATTTTGATTTTTGTTTTTGATTTTGATTTTTTTTTGTGTTGTTTGTGTCTTGTTTTTTGATTGTGTTTGAGTTTGTTTTAGGTTGTGGAATGTTTGTTGTTGGTTTTTTGAATTTGTTTTTGATGTTTTTGTTTTTTTGTTGATGGGTTGTTTTTGTTGTTGTTTTTGGTTTTTTATTTGTTTTTGTTTTTTTTTTTTGTATTTGTGATTTGTGTTGTTTGATGTTGTTGTTTTGTTGTGTTGTGGTTGTTTTGTTGGTGTTGGATGTGTTGATTTTTTTGTGTTTTGTTTTTGTTTTTTGTTGTATTTTGATGTTTTTTTTTTTTGTTGTTTGTGTGTTTTTTTGTGTGATTTTGGTTTGATGGTTGTTGTTTTTTGTTTCTTTTTTTTGTGTTGTGTTGATTTTTGTGTTTTTGTTTTGGTTTGTTTGTGTTTGTTTTGTTTGTTGTTGTTTTTGAATGTGTTTGTTTGTTTGTTTTTTTTTGTTGTTTTGTGGATTTTTTTTTCTTTTGTGGTTGTTTTGTTTGATGTTTGTGTTTTGATGATTTTTTTTTGTTTGTTTTTTGTTTTTTTTTTTTTTTTTTTTTTTGTTGTGATTTTGTTTTTGTTTTGTTGGTTTTTTTTTTTTTTTTTTTTGCTTTGTTTTTGGGCTTTGTTTGGTTGTTTTTTTTGTTGTGTTGTTTTTGATGTTGTGTTTTTGTTTTTGTTTTTTTGTGTGTGTTGTTTTTTGTTGTTGGTTGTTGTTTTTTTTGTTTTTGTTTTTTGTTTGTTTGTTTTTTGATAGTTGTGTTTGATTGTTTTTTTTTGTCTGTTGTTTCTTTTGTTGTTTGATTGTTGATTTTGATTTTTTGTTTGTTGTGCAGATTGTGTTCATTTTTTTGTTGTTTTCTTTTTTTTTTGTGTGTTTTTGTTTGATTTTTTTTTGGTTTTTTTTTTTGTTGTTTTTTTTTTGGTGTTTTGGAATTTTTTTGTCTTGTTGGTTGTTTTTTTGTTTGTTTTTTTTTGGTGTTGTTGTTTTTTTGTGTTTATTTTGGTTT
>JARSSU010006043.1:0-47171 GCA_029619165.1 Eurosta solidaginis
TTTAGTTTATTTTTATTTTCTCGGACTTCCGACCAAATTCCATGGTGTAGTGTACATTTTTTCCATTGTATAGTTATAAGTTTTCGCCACTGGAGCTCTATTATGCTTTTGACTTGAAGAATAACTATAACTTCGCTTTTTTTCAAGTAAGAGAATACATCTGGCTTTGAAATTTTCAAACGAATTTTCAGCAGAAAAAGAATTATCTTTTGTAGAGAACTCATATTATTAGGTATTAGGTGTTCACAGAACTATTGGAAATTATTTTAATTTTTAGAAATTTTTTAAAAATACATTCGGGTAAAAAGGCTAGAAAAAGTCACGAACTAAAACCAAAATTTCGGGCTGTAGGCAAAAAAAAAGGCTAAATCTAGCCTCGAAAAGGCTAACCTGGCAACACTGTTATTGTTGTGCATCACGTCTAGCTGCTTGAAGCATCGGCTTAGAGACGATAGCATCGCTCAGTGCTGCTAACATTCGTTACAATATTTATATCAGCTCATGTTTGTGATTAAAATAGGTCATTTTTATTTGTTAAATACTCTAGCTGGTGCTTATTTTTGTCGATTAATAATTTTTTATAAAAAATTTTTGTAATTTATTTAAAATATAGTTTAAATGTTGCATATAATTAATCACTTAATTTATTTTTCTTTTTCTATTTTGATTGTTCCATTAGTCATTCAATATTTATCATTTTACAGTTTTTATAGCTCCGTTATATTATGTGCCTTTGATAACTTTAGAAGCTTTTGCATATTTTCAGGCGCATCGAAATTGTTTACTTAATTTTAATGTTGAGAGCACGGTCTTGTCTTCATTTGGGACCAAATTAATGGAAAAAAAAGACCAGGGGGCCCTATTCGCTAACTGTCAGTTTTAAAGTGTACACAAAAGAAATTGGTGTAACTTTGGAATTCTGATTCTGTAAAGCAAAACTGTGAACAAAAAACTCACTGATTAAAACTTTGTGACTTTTCTTGGCAGCCATGTACGCTATTGTGACATTCAAACTCATAACGCACTGTTACAGAATAACTTTTTTGTTTTCATGGCGTTTGATGAATATTTTCCTCACTGACATGAGACTTTAAATTCAGCGCTCATGAAAAATTGAAAAATGTACACTCATTGAAAACTCATTTGCACACACAATTTACACTTATAATTTTCATGCGATTCTAATTATTGTGCACATTGTTTTGCTGAATGAGCGCTGAATGTAAAGAGTCTTATGTCAGTGAGAAATATTGTACGATTTTACTTGCAAATCCTCTTATTTGCCCTTCTGCTAAGTTCGAATCACTAAAACTGTTTGAATAAATAACTCCAATATTGAATAATGGAAAAAATGGCCTTTATTAAATGTACTTCACAATAACACTTATACTTTGCAACTAGCTTGCTTAATAACCAAACTGATTGATACTCAAATGAAACTCTACTATTGCCTCGACAGATTGCGGGCTTAATCAATAACTGCTTGATAGCTCAACTCAAACTGAATTCCAGCGCCTCACGCTGCACTTTATACTCTCTGTTCAACGTTCGCATCTTCTACGGTCGCTTCCAATTTCCAGAATCTCTAGATGCCATCAGCTCTCAAACTTCTCAGCTGTAACTACAATTGACGATTTTATAGCTTCTCTCATTGCATACTTTCAGGAGTATCTCAGATATATCATGTGTTTGTGCATTGACTCTCCGCTGCTCGTATACGTACATGGTACATATGTGTAGACGCAATTATTTTTCGTTTATGTAGATACATAAGATTGATTATTGATGTGAATGTTGTAGTTTACAGTCTCTCGCGCGCACATAGGCGTATAAGTAGATGCATCTGTGTGTGACATCTCTCTGGGCTGCCTTATATATGTGTATACTTGATTTGATTATTAACGTAAATACTGCTTGCATGGCCTTAGCATCGCCTTAGTGATGGATAACTTAGTGATGCTAATATCCGTGACACTGCCCTCCACCTAAGTCTGATCGTCCCGATCAGACAAATCTCTCGATCTAAACGTTGCCAGCCTTTCCAAATGACCACTTTCATTTTGGTTCGTGGTTTACCGATGGTTTGTATGCGGTACACTACATCGTTGATCCGTTTTACAACTTTGTATGGGCCTTCCCAATTACACTGCAATTTCGGGGACAAACCTTTTTTTCGTTGTGGGTTGTATAACAGCACCAAATCTCCTTCCTGAAAACCTTCTGAATTAATTGCTTTATCGTATCTGGCTTTCATCTTGTCACTCATAATCTTTGTTCGTTGCCTTATCAGATCATGTATTTCTCTAGCTCTTCTTCCAAATCACTAGTGGATTTCTTGACATTTCTCTCCGCATTGGCATCTATCCCAAACTTCAAATCAGCTGGCAGTCGAAGGTCATTGCCAAAAATTACTTTTGCAGGGGTTTGGCCCGTTGTCTCATGCACTGCTGATCGGTAAGCCATCAAGAATAATGGTATGCGGGTATCCCACTCTTTATGGTACTTGTCTACTACTTTCCTTAAGTGCTCCTCCAATGTTCTATTGAATCGTTCTACCATACCATCGGACTGAGGATGCAATGCAGTTGTCCGTGTTTTTCGAATGCCCATGATTTACACATTTCCTGGAACACAGCTGATTCGAAATTCCTGCCTTGGTCAGAATGTACTCCATTGGTACACCATACCTTGCAACCCAATTGTTTATAAACACTTCTGCTACCGTTTCCGCTTCTTGATTTGGGATTGGGTATACCTCTGGCCATTTGCTGAAATAATCCATAACACCAGTACATATTTGTTTCCGCCGTTGCTAGTAGGAAATGGGACCTGCGACATCCATAGCGATCCTTTCAAATGGCGCACCTGAGTTATATTGCTTCATCTGCCATGACTTCGGTTTTGGGCCCTTTCGCTCTAGCTGCAAACCTCGCAGTTCGCAATCCACTCGGTGACCGACTGACGGCAACCACCAATAGAATCTCTGTTAATCTTCTCGAGCGTCTTCGTGATTCCAAGATGACCTCCGCTTGGACCATTATGCAGCTCGCTGAGCACGTCAGGAATCCTCTTTCTGGGAACAACTATCAGTTTCTTCTTGCATTTACCATCCTCACTCTCCCATACTCGATGAAGGCAACCGGATATCAATTCTAAACTGTTCCACTGTGCCCAATATGACTTCGCAATGGGACTCTCTGCTGACATCTCTTCTCTGTTTGGTCTTTCGTTTCGTTCGAGCCCTTGCATAACACGTGACAGATCTGTATCTTCTAGCTGACACTTTCTTAGCTGTTCCTTGTCCCATTCATCTGTACCTGTTATAGTCATTAGCCGGACATCTATAATGTCTTCTTTAGCCTCGGCCTTTGAACAGTGCTTGCATTCCAAACTACATGGTCTTCGTGACATTGCATCAGCATTTCCATGGGTACTACCTTTTCGATGCTCAATGGAAAAGTCATAGCTTTGTAGTCGCTCGATCCACCGTGCCAATTGTCCTTCCGGATTACGGAACTGCAGAAGCCATTTCAACGCTGCGTGATCTGTCCTGACACGGAATCGCTGGCCGTAGAGGTATTTGTGGAAATGTTTAATGCACTCTACCAATGCCAACAGCTCTCTCCGTGTAACGCAATAGTTCCTCTCTGGTTTTCCAATCGAACGGCTGTAATATGCAACTACCTTCTCCTGTCCATCGACCAGTTGTGATAAAACGCCTCCTATAGCATATCCGCTCGCATCTGTATCTAGAATAAACGTTGCTCCTGGAATCGGATATGCCAACATTGGGGCAGTGCACAAACGCTCTTCAATGTTTGGAAAGCTACTTCTTGCTCCTTCTTCCATTCAAAAAGCTTTATTTTTTCTTGTTAGCTCGTGGAGACTATGGGCTACGCTGGCAAAATTTGGTACAAATCGGCGGTAATATGTGCACAGCCCAAGGAAACTTCTCAATTCATGCAGATTCTGTGGTCTTGGCCAATCCTTTACTGCCTCTATCTTTTCATTCGCTGTACGGATACCTTCTGTCGTTACCTTGTGACCCAAATAATTTACTTCCTTTTTAAACAGCGCACACTTTTTGGGACTTAACTTCAGACCAGCGCCAGCTATTCTCTGGAAAACTTCCTCCAAGTTTTTAAGATGTTCATCAAAGTTCTTGCCCAATACGATGATGTCGTCCAGGTACACCAAGCATGTTTTCCAATGTAGTCCTTTCAATACCTGATCCATGAGTCTCTCAAAAGTAGCTGGTGCATTACAAAGTCCAAAAGGCATTACTGTAAATTGCCAAAGACCATCTCCGACGCTGAAGGCTGTTTTTCTCTTTGTCTTCCTCCTTCACCTCCACTTGCCAGTAGCCGCTTTTCAAGTCCAGTGTGGAAAACCATTTCGTACCAGAGAGCGAGTCCAGAGTGTCGTCAATTCTTGGCAATGGGTAGCTATCCTTTTTCGTAACGTCGTTCAACTTCCGGTAGTCCACGCAAAACCTCATTTTCCCATCCTTCTTCTTTACAAGTACTACCGGTGAGCTCCATGGACTAGCTGATGGTTCGATGACGCCGCTGTCGCTCATTTCTTGTATGATTTGACTCACAACTTCCCGCTTCGCCAGTGGAACACTACGTGGAGCTTGACGTATCGGCCTCGCGTCTCCAGTGTCAATTTGATGTTTCACAACATTGGTGCGGCCTGGTTTGGAACCATCCTGGTCAAATATGTTTGCGTACTTTAGGAGCAGTTGCTTCGCCTTTCTCTGATAATCTTGATCTAGCCCCTCCGTCCATGCCGTGATGTCATTTGAAAGATCAGTCTTGCTAGTTGAAACGTGTTCCTGGAGCTGTTCACAGTTAATAACTACTTCAGCCTCTTGGCATCTTCCCAATATAGCTCCTTTTGTCAGTTTGAGTGGTGACTTGAACTCATTGAGTACTCTTACCGGAATACGTCCATCTTGTTTTGTCATAGCCAGGGTTTTTCCTACAAGTATGTTCGGTGTTGATTTGTTTGCTGCTTCGACAACCCACAATTTGTTTGTCCCACAATCTCCATCAACCTTTGCCCAGATGACTGCTTCTGATTTTGGTGGTATTTGCTGACTCTCTTCCACCAGCACTCGTTTACTGCTGTAGCCTCTCTCGTAGCCGAAATTAAGTGGCACATCCATGTTCTTCATATATCTCATCGTCTTGCTTTGCATGTCGATCTTGATGCCTTGGTCGATTAAGAAGTCCACTCCAATTATGATTTCATCAACAATCTCTGCCACTATAAAATTGTGTACTACCGTGACGTTCCCATTGCGACTTCACATGATACTTCTCCTAGAACCGTGGTGTCTTCTCCAGTGGCTGTACGCAATCTTGCTCCATGCAATGGTTTTATTTTCTTGTTACTAAATCCGCTCGAATGATGGAATGAGATGCACCCGTATCTACAGTCAGTAAACGTTCCTTTCCATCCACATGTCCTCCGACAGTAAGATTGTTTGACCTTCTTCCAATTTGTGAGATAGAGATTATGGGGCATTCAATTGAGGGAGCCAGCTGTCGCCCCTTGCGGCTGACTCGCTTTAGTTTAACGATTGAGTGGACTTGGAGATTTGCTCATCTCCTTCAGCTCTGCGTTTACGGCCACCCACATTGTTGGAGCTATTTGGACCGGTGCTGCAATGTCGTGCAATATGACCTGGGTTGCCGCACTTGAAACATTTAATAACTCCGGCATTTCTGTTGTGATCCCTTCAGTGCTTCCAAAATTGTGTCTACCCAATGTGGTCTTTCCACTTCCACACGATGAGCTTTGTATGCTGGTTTACTCAATAGTGAGGCAGTTTCCTGAGTCAATGCATGTGATACCGTGCAAATGTTGGTTTCGGTGGTAGCTTCGTTTCGACGTCCCGTATGCATTTAAAGCTCTGAATTTTCCCTTTCGGTGTATTCACGGGTGCTCGGCATCGCCAAAGTGCAGCCTTTCGCATCTACGCAAACTCCTGCAAAGTCTCATAGCTTTTGTAGCGGTTTTGCAACTCTATTTGGTGTATCTGCTTCCTGTGTTCGCTTCCGTATCGCCTCTCTAGAGCGCTCATCAATGTTTCGTAGTTGTTCCGCTCTCCTCGGGAATAGTCTGTAGGATTTCAGCAGCAGATCCTTTCCATGCCACGAATAGTGCAGCAACTTTATCTTCAGCACTCCAGTTGTTCACTGCTGCGGTCTTCTCAAACTGAATCTTAAACACCTGGAAAGGAACAGAGCCGTCAAAAGATGGAGTTTTTACCTTCGTATTGCTTGCTGAAACAGCTGGGCGATTTAGTTGCATCTCCTGTATACGACCTCTCAAAGCATCCACCTCGGCTTCGAATTTTTCCTCAAACTGCGTTATTTTCTCGTCCATACCCGCTTCGAGTTTTGATGATATACGCGCCTCTTGCGCTTCGAGTTGTATGTTATGCGTGCCTCTTGCTCTTTCAGTTGTGTTTCCATCTTTGACTGTGTAAATACGGTTCTCACTGTGATTCTAGTTGAGATGCCATATATGTCTTCTGTTCTTCCAGTTGAGATGACATTTGCGACGACACTGATGTTACTGTCGATGTTTGTGCAGATATTGCAGCCAATATCATGTTCAAGTCTGTGCTCGTAACGTCTGCGATGTTTCATTTTTCTCTTTAATTTTTGTTGTCTCCTCGCCATCAAGAGGAAAGACATACTCTTCCACGTTAATTCCTTCTGCTTCCATTGCCTCTCGTAGTCGTGCCTGAAGTTCGTGTTTAATGCCGCTTGTATTCAATCCACGGCTCTCCAACTCCTTCTTCAGTTGCTGGATCTTCAATTCACTGAACTTTGTCATGTCCAAGTTGTATTCAAATCTTCGGAATTTATTCAACAATTCCTCTTCTGACACCAATTGTAACGAATTTACTGCAAATCCTCTTATTTACAACCTTCTGCTAAGTTCGAATCACTAAACTGTTGAATAAATAACTCCAATATTTAATAATGCAAAATGGCCTTTATTAAAGTACTTCACAATTAATAACTCTACTATTGCCCAACAGATAGCGTGCTTAATCGAAACTGATTGTAGCGCCTCTACTATTGCTGCCTTTTATACTGTTTGATTTCCTCGTTGCATCTTCTAGGCGCTTTTGTTCTAGAATCTACTAGTTGGTTATCTGTTATAATTATAACTACAGATGTACGTGTATAGCTCGCATATGCGCGTGTGTTTGTGAGCGACACTTCCATAATTATAATTGCATATCTCAGATAAGATATCTGCATGTGTTTGTGCGTGTACGTACATATGTGTAGACATAATGATTGATTATTGATGTGCATTCACGTCACTGCTTAGCATCGGCTTAGAGATGACAGTACCCATAGTGTTGCTAATATTCGTTTACAATATGTACACTTTTAATTCTGTGACATGCCAACCTAATATAAACGCACGCAAGTCATTTTCTGTCAAAAAAGTCCCATGCACATACAACTTGTATGAGAGCAACCCAATTGAATTTGCTTGCGTGAAAACCTAACTCGATTTCCAATTTTTGTTCTGCGTGACATTAGATTTGACGTTTGCACACATGCTTTACTTGTCGCAACGCATTTAGTTGGGTTAGGGCAAAAAACGCCGGTTGTTTGCGTACGCTAAAAAACCGCAGTGCGGTTTTATTAGGTCGGCATGTGACTGATATTAAACTTGACAGTTGTATAGCACCGAAGATTTTGGGTTCATGCCACGGGCAAAGCAACATCAAAATTTTAGAAACAAGTTTTTTCAATTAGAAGAAAATTTTTCTAAGCGGGGCCGCCCCTCGGCAGGGTTTGGCAAGCACTCCGAGTGTATTTCTGCGATGAAAAGGTCGCAGTGAAAACTCACCTGCCTTGCAGATGCCGTTCGGAAAACTCTTCGGAGGTTATCGCGCCTTAAATTTATTTATATTCGTTTTATTATTTATAGCAGAAAACGCCGTACAATTTCCAGATACAATGATAGAAAATATAGCCGCATCGAAGTGTCAGGCGTACGCATGAAGATATTTTCCAGAATGAGCCAACGAGTAGAATAAATGCCTGGTGTCTTACGTGGCTTAACACCACAATAGTCTTGGAATTCCTTACACTCATTTATTTGCTTTGGGATGTGAGAGAAACTTTGAATATCGACATCCCAAAGAAAAGCAAGACTTTAAAAATTTTTACATAGGATTCGCTTTTAAACATTTTTTAAGGGCCACTATTCGTTTAGTACGTGGATATATTGTTTGCTTCACAGACTCTCAATATATGTCGGTATGCTTGTACGCACAACTTAAGGGTTTGCCACTCTCTTAATATAAAACAAACTAGTCTGATGCGTTAATTTAATTTTCAATATCAGAATGGCTTCATTTGCAGCAAACTCCGCCAAATTTCTTTGAGGTGCACGTGTATTTACAAGAACTGTTTTGTTTAAGCTCAAATAGTGACAAAAATCTATTACGAAAAGAGTTTGATAACCGATCGAAATATGTAGCCACCAAAAACAATATTTTCTGATTAGCGGTTTGTTTTATCAACAATTAACGAAAATTGGTTGTGCTTCAAGACCAACACTTTTCTAAATTATCTGCAAAGTCAAATGCCATTATTCTGCTACATTTTAATGACAACAATTTTTTGGCAAGAAATCCTTTGAGGCAATTGAAAATTATATAAGGGTTAATGAAGGTGTGGAAAATTTTGTGGGCAGTGCTGCACATTTTAAGCTCAGTGAAAAGGAACCAAAAGTACCAAAATCTTGGTTAGAATATTGGAAAAAAAAATGTATCAGCGAACCAAATGGGGTTGGAAAGGACCATTTTTGGTCTAAATGGACAAAAGTGTCAACCGTGGTTGAGAGGGACTCGGATAACGGTTGGTTGTACAGGTATAAAGGAATCGAGATATATATAGACTTCCATATATCAAAATCATCAGTATCGAAAAAAATTTGATTGAGCCATGTCCGTCCGTCAGTCCGTCCATCCGTCTGTCCGTTAAAACGATAACTTGCGTAAATATTGAGATGTATTCACCAAATTTGGTACACGAGCTTATCTGGACCCAGAATAGATTGGCATTGAAGATGAGTGAAATTTGATGATAACCACGCCCACTTTTTATATATATAACATTTTGGAAAACACAAAAACCCCGATTATTTAGTAAATAATACACCTAGAATGTTGAAATTTGACGTGTGGACTGATATTGAGACTCTAGATAAAATTTAATTTTTTTTTAAATGGGCGTGGCACCGCCCACTTGTGATAAAATCAATTTTACAAATATTAATCATAAATCAAAAATCGTTAAACCTATCGTAACAAAATTCAGCAGAGATGTTGCCTTTACTATAAGGAATGCTTTGAAGAAAAATTAACGAAATCGGTTAAGGACCACGCCCACTTTTATATAAAAGATTTGTAGAAGGGTCGTGGACGAATAAAATAAGCTATATCTTTGCAAAAAGAGCTTTATTTCAATGGTATTTCATTTCTCAAGTGGATTTATAACAATAAATAGGAAAAACTTAAAATTTTACAAAGTAGGGAACTCCCCATATCTGAAGTAAAACTGCATTATTACCCGCTCAAGGTCATTGGTGTTAGCCTGTGTATCCTTTTCGCTTCTTTTAAACGAAAATTAGTTCAGAATAGAACCATATATGGTATATGTATTACTAGCTTTACCAGGCGCACGTTGTAACGGCCCGAGATCGAATGGATGATGCGTTATTTTTTAGTTTTGTTTGTTGGTAATTTAATTTATTGTTCTGTAAATTGAATTGAATTTTGTACGCATATTTGGTGAAATTTTCTGTTAAAACATTTTATTCTTGTATCTTATTGTATCTTATTTTATATTATTGTATTGCTTTTACCGCTGATGATTGTTGCTTTGATTACATTCCGAGAAGCATGACTGGTGAGCCAATTTTCAAAGTTGATATATGCGCAGGCATTCCTTTTGGTTCTAAGGAGTATAGAAATTCATTTGGATCATTCACAATTTTATCTTCATCTGTAACTGTGTCGATTGATTTATATTTCGTCACTTCACCAGGAAATTGATTTTGAAAGCGATCATTGATTTTGTTAACACGATCATTTTTAGGAGCTAAGATAGTTCTTTCGCATAGCCAAAAAACAAAAACATTTAAATTTAAAATTCTTAATTATGAAATATGAAAAACTTTCGTCTTGACCGAAGGAACCTCGAGCCAAAATTTGGTGATGATCGAAATATAGCAAACACGTTTTCATAGGGAACACACACACAGAATTTGATTTTTATAGAAGATGTAGATAGACTGAAGCTAAACAATTTGTTTAACAGCGGCAGATTACTAAACGTCCAAAAGGCATAACAGCTAAACTCAACAATGCAGTAAAACTTTAGGTGTTAAAATAACTTAAGTTTGTACGGCAGCCATAGTTTTTCCCCATTCCACATTTTACTGAAGGTTTTAGGATTTAACGTCACATAGCTCCTTACCAATTTTAATTATCCTACCATTACGACATCCAGATATATGCAGTATAATATATTCCTTTTCAATGGGAGTTTCCGCGCCCCCTTTTTTCCCAATTCCGCAATTTCTTGGTGGTATTAGGGATTGACCTCATATAACTCCTTACTGAATTTCAATGTTCTGGCATGTATACCTTCAAAGTTATGCAGTACCAAAGATTCCATTTGAATGGGAGGTTCCACGGCCCCTTTCTCCAAATTCCGCATTTTCTTGGTGGTGTTAGGGATTGACCTCATATGACTCCTCATTGAATTTCAATGTTCTGGCATGTATACCTTCAAAGGTATGCAGTACCAAAGATTCCATTTGTATGGGAGGTGCCACGCACCTTTTATATATCGAAATTATTTTTAGCCTAAAACCTTCCCGTTGATCGAAGGAACCCATAACCAAAATTTGGTGATGATTGATGTGTGGGAAATACGTTTCCATAGCGAACACACACACACACAGAATTTGATTTATATATATATATATGGTTAAAACCGATTTGGGATTTCAAAATCACTAACCATTATCTCTCCTTCCTGTATCTTTCCTAAAAATTCCATGGCAATCTGTAGAGCCGTTCTCGAGTTATGGAGTGACAATCAAAATGTACACTTCTTTTTATATATATAAATTGCGCAGCCTTGTAACACTATTAGGCACACAAAACAAACAACAACAGCATTTCAAGTGTACAGCTGGGTATGTAATGTTCGGTTTCACCCGAACTTAGACTTCCTTAATTGTTGATCCTTGTTTTAGCCAAAACTTCTCTCATTAAAGACTTACAACTGCATTTGGTAGTACTTGTATGAAGGTTTGTAGCTAACGTAGTTCTGCATGTCTACCATTAGACATGAGAATTTTCATGAGGGGGTTCACATTATATGCTCCTTTATCATTGGCATGTGATTGGAGATGGCGTCCTGCCACACTTAGGAAACCCTGCCCTTACAGCAATGGTGTACTGTCACACACTGCAGGTTTCGGGATACACCTTTTCTCAACATCCCCCACATTGTGAATTAAATGCTTTGAAAAGTATCAAAAAGGCACTTTATAATGGACATTGTGCTAAGGCCATGGGAAAGTGCTTGTCGGATGGGATAACAGTGGCACTGTTTGAACTAAAAGGAAGTTTATTCCATAAATAGGTATACACATGATACAAAAAATAGAGGTAGTTCCATTTAGTGTGACGTTAGCCACTTCACTTTTGCGGGGACAATGACAATTTCACCAAAAACAAGCTACCAAATTGAAAAATGTTACGAATTTTTCTAATTTTGATGGATTTTTATTAACAAATATGACTAAATTACTTTCATAGTTATTTTAAATACAAAAGAAGAAAAAATGAGCCGCATGCGTTGAAAATGCTTTATTACGAAATATCAGCCTAGAAAAGAAGGTTCTTAATAAGTTTTTCGAGCTTTGGTGGAAGAAACATGGTTCGAAGTATTATTATTATTACTAGGTCTGGAAGCACTGCGACCTTTGTGTAGATCTATTGTGGGTCAAGGTATACACAGCAAGTGAATATAGCCTTCTTAAGTGTCCGTACGTTTGCTAAGAACATGTTGACAAAACATACACGATTGCCCAAAGGAGGTCCTTATAAACCGACACCGGAATTTCTAAAGAGTTTACCATACTTAAACGCAATTTTTATGAAACTGAATCGTGATAAATTGGCTACAAGTCCACATTTTTATTTATTTTATAATTCAAACTTAGCTCTTGAGGGAATTGTTAAACCATTTTTTAGGGAGAACATTGCCCTGTAGCTCTGCAGGTTAGCCACTAGTTAGTTGTATCAGGAGCACCTTGGGGCAAGCCTCACCTATACATATTCTCTTCCATTTTAGCATTGACATGGATGTGGCGTCCCACAAACGTAACAAATTAAACACCTAACACTCACTGCAGACTTTGGGGGTAGACTTTTTGTCAACATGCCTTGAGAAATATCCCCTGTAGAAGCATGATAATAGGATCATGGTAGAACAACAGAATTTTTCGTATAATTTTTTCTGTCTGGGGGTCAAGCTGCCATAAAGATATGAGTCAAACGGTTTCTAAAGTATTTTGATGTACATTTTCTCGTACTTGAACCCAGGACCTTCAGTGCGCTAGGCGAGCACGCTACCACTAACCATGGCTACCGCGGCGATTGGATTGACTGCGGACTTAAATGAAAACATACATACATATGCACCTACATACATACATACGCACATAAAATAAAGGTAAATATTTCACTGCGGGCCAAATGCCGAGGTGATATTACAAAAAAATTAACTAAACGTTTTTATAGTTATTTATTGGTTCATTTACGTTTTACCTTTCACATTCGCTGTATACATGGACATACATTTTGCTGATTTCATGTAAACAAATCACTGGCATAATAATAAACCGTTGACAGGCAATAAAATGAATTCATAGCGCGCACCCTATACCAGCAGTACACTAATCAATGACAATAGGAAAATGGAAATTAAAACAAATACATAAATATGTGCATTAGGGAGGTCAAATTTATTACTGAAAAGGCACATCCAGTTTCTGAATCTATGGGTCGTACTGTGTAATATTGTCCATGGGACCATAGGCCTGAAATGAATTTCGAGCCACCCTAATTTTGTTAGAAAAAATCCCAATTCGAATAGCGGCTCTCACAAATAAAATACATGAAAATAAATGTCAAATTCGGACGGGATTGGGATACAAAATTTTCTAACAATATTGGGAAGGCTCGAAATTCATTTCAGGCCTATGGTCCCATGGACAATATTGCTCAGTATGACCCATAGATTCAGAAACTAGATGTGCACTTGAAGTATTTTTTTCCCATTTTTTCCCATACGATTTGACCCGCCCTAATGTACATATATGTATGTATGTAGGATATGTACGGAAAAAATGAATTTCCTTCCTGGAGTGGAACGTCTTCTGCCTTTTGTTGTTGTAATACTTCCTGTGGCACTCATTGTCTTATAACAAACGGAACTGCAGTGAAAATTTACCAAACAAATTCGAAACAGATCACTGATCTACAATTGAATTTATTGAAAAAAAAACCAAGTTGTGTGAAGAAAAGCATGCGGCTAAATAAGGAAAATCAAATAGAAATCAAAGCAAAGTGGCTTCAGTGACCTCAGTGTAAGCAGAGTACGACAGCAATTATATTTGGTTCATTGAAGTTGGGGACTCAAACAAATGATCGATTGATTAAAAAACCCCCAGGGGCGTAGACAGACTGGCGAAAGGCTAAAGGCAGGTGGATGAGTTATGAGTCTTGAAAGGTTTCAGTAATGTTGTAGTAGGCGACATAGATTGCAGTGGTCTATTAAAAACTACAAAACATAATGCTGATGCTAAGAAATTCTGCAAAACTTATATTGCGTTGAACTATAGGTCCTAAAAATTTTAAACTTAATCGCGTCCATGGACTGAGTTTTAAAAAAGGCAAAGTGGTGCATCAACCTAGTGACGAAGAGGGGCTAGACGAGTTCGTCAACACTTTTAGCCAGCAACGAGATAATGCTTCAGATGGCGCCTACTCGATTACGATTGTGAATAAATTTAGAAAAATTTGTAGAGGGTGCCTTTCAGTGAACCGAAACGTGATGGACAAGAACCATAGTGGAACGTTACCGCTAATTTAAATTCAAACAAGAAAATAATTCGTTAAGCCAAGTTTCTTTCTTGAGTCGATATCTGTAGTGAGATTGGCCTCACAACACTTAATTATGCTAAACAGTAGTATGGAATTTAGCAGGGACATTATGAACTTAGATATACACTTACGAAAAACACTCTTGCCTTATGCCGAACGATTTTAGGGCCCCCAAACTTTTTTTATTTTCTTCTTAAACTTTAGAAAGCCTTACTGTTTCCAATTGGAATCAAAATTTGTATGTGTTTATCGGCAACTACAGTATTGTGACGAATATTAGCATCACTAAGCTGATACTAAGTAATAATCATGCAACAATAAAAAAAACATGAAGCAGCCACTCGTATATACCTGAACACACATCAATCACCATTTACACACATATATAAAAGGCAACGATGAGATAACTCACACACATATGTATCATCAGCCGAAGTTGCTACTCACATATACACACGCATATATATAGCTCAATTACCAAGCAGGAGATTCGGGCAGTTCTAGAAGGCGAAACGTTTAGACTTTAGTAGAAATATGCGAATGAAGCAACGGAGAGAATAAAAGCAAGCGCAAGCTAAATAGTCAGTAGTCAGTTTTGATTTAAACACGCTATTGGTTGTGAAGTATAATTGTGAAGTACTACTCCCAAAGTAATCTAAATAATGACCATTTACATTACAAGAATACTGAGTGATTTATTCAACAGTTTAGCGATTCGAACGTTAGCAGAAGGTTTTCAAATGAGCGTAATTTCCCTATATTTGTTACAGTATATCGGCTTAGGATATTGAAAATCAAAAAACCCTATTTTACTATTTGATTTTTCACAGAGCACACCTAAACTTTGACCACTGTGGCGAAACCTATTAACCGTCTCCAACCGTCAAAATTCATATGTGATATAGAGGTAGGGAACTTGGCGTGGACGTTTTAAATAGAAATAATTAATGGGCCGGAAAGCTGTCATATATTGACATGACCTAGCCAGCGGACTTGTTGTATTTATCATTGATATTTGTTGACCGAAATCGCACAAATACACTGACGCCCCCTTAAAAACAAACTCCGAGGAAATTTAGGCCGAGTTTCTCTCCAATTTGCGACGTACCCTTTAAATTTGTCCTACAATTTGCGTATGTTCTATGCAGACTTCGAACGGAAGCTGGAAGGCAGATGAAGTTCCACTTCTTTATAATTGAAAAATTAAAAAACATTTTTCCAATTTTTGATGGTGCTTCGAGCTCGAGACTTCACTCAGGGTATTTTGGTGTAGTAGCCGCCTCTCTTGCTGAGAGAAATCCGTCGCACTGCCTTTTGGGATGTTTCAAGGCCAACACCTTTTTTACGTAATTTTGTCCAGTTTAGCCAAAGTTCCGACCCGACCTCATAACGCTAAATATCAACAGACATGGAAACTTAACACCATTTTTTGATAACGACCATTTTTAAAGGCCTTTATTTTGAGTGTAGCGCCTAAAATGCGCATTTCCTTAATGGCATTGATGCCGATACCCCGCTGGCTGAGGCGAAAGTTGAAATTACAGCCATCCAAGGCATGCGTGGAAATAACACCATCCAAAGATGTCACATTTACTAGGGTGACCATGCAAATAAGCTCAGTTTTGGTTTCGGATTTGTATTCAGAGATACCTCATCGCCAAGTCCAATCGTTTACGCATGTGAACGAACGTCTTGCCGCTATACGGAGGACCAGTCTGGATGGTCCGAGGTGTCAAAAGGATCGCTTTCTAGTGCAGTCGGACTATTGTCAGGAAATTTTGTAAAAGATATTTCCCGAGCAGCTCAGTTTTGCCATCGTCGTTAACATCGTGTTAAATAATTGAAGAGCGTCTTCTTAGAATATTAGGGATTCTGATGTCGTAATAGTTTTATACAGCCGATATTACTAGAGTGACCAAGTAAAGAGACGCCTAGGTGCTCGATTTATGGACGAGTGTGCCCCCACGACCTGCAGTGGAGTGATGAGACTGTGATAAGGACTTTTATTTTAACTTAGAAAAGACAAAAAGCGATGAGTTCACTTTAATGCCAGGGTAGACTAGGAAAGAGTATTTGGTCATAGTTCAACAAGGCAATTCGCAGGGTCTCTTATTCACCGTATATGCGTTGCTTTCATAAAATTGTATGTATATTGGGAACCATAGAAACAACTCAAATCTTAAAATTTACATTGATACCACACTCTATGAAAATTGGCATAAATCGAAACGATTAGACATATCCCAATGCCGAATAGACGGCAAACTATCGGTAATGGCGCCATTCGATATTTTATATATGAAAATATACTGTTGATACTTTTCTGTAGTATCGTTTACTAGCGTATTGCAAATTGTTTAATATATACATTAGGGTGGTTCCTGTAAATAAAATACACGCATTTTCCTAGTCTCATACTTTGACAGGGTAATACCAGGGTCATAAATATCATACATATATTTGGGTTAGCTTCGTCACTTGTGCTAATCTGATGCAGAGTGGGACATTTCGTACCACACTTGTAATAACAGCGCTGAAGTCTGGGATATATGAATTTAAATTAATAACTCATTTCCAGGGAGTACTTCGCGACTAACCCAGTTGAAGATCGCCTTACAAATATTTGCAAATGGGAACAATTGTCATTTCGTAGGACATCACAATGTTAAAGTATCATATGAAAGCACTGCAAGGGGATAGAGTTTGAACTAGTAATAAGGAGTTAGTTCTGCTCTAGTTTGGAACTGGAAACTAGTGCGACTCGCAGCGGGGTCGAAATATAATGATTTGTACTACCAGGTTCCTGCATGAAAAGTCAACCGAGCATATAGGGTGCCTACTTTTGCGAATACGGCAAGCTCGGCATATCTTGTAGTAGCTCCGACGACAGAGCTGCACAGTAACCCTCCTTGAACGCCGCTGGTAGCAATTTCACACTAAAGTAGTAAACAAGTATCGATTTCAGCATTTGCAGCGAAACTAACAACGCTTATAATTACTCAGTTTTAGGACGGCCTTTCGATACTGTACCAATTTGTCGGTATGACTTGATTTTCGTCATTGAGGTGACAATTGCTGAATTTGTTTGGGAAAAAAAACGACATTCTTTCTCACCATCGATTGTTAATGAATCAAACTAATTTGCTGTTGCATGACACACGAACAAACATAGGAAGAGAGGAGAGTGTTGGATATGTGTAGGAAATAAATTCAGTAGCCATTCAATAACATTGCAGGTAGTTTATAATGCACCCAAGTTAGGAAGTAATTTGAAAGGAACATGCTCTAGTTTAAATCCTCATGCGAAAACCTGGAGTGCACTTTCTTTATATGGTGAACTATTTGGCAGGTAGTGTTGGTGTATTCACCGATGCAGCCGATGTGTGGAAACTGCAGTTCTTCGAATAAAGCGAAAAAAAAACCCTCACTCACAGAAACATAGCCACAGTTGCGCATGCGTGCATGTGTATAAAATTCTATAGATTTCAAAAAAGTGGTAATGCACAAAGAGAAATGAAGCAAAGAGAACAGGAAGAACTATAAAGAAACTTTTGTGTCCTTTGATGCCAATAATGATGAGGATGGTGAGTAAAATACTATTGTATGGCTTTTATGTCATTCGCTGTCGAGTATTTGACATGTGTGGGTTGCGCGACAGCGCAGGTCTCAGTTCAAAGGAATTTTTTTAGAAAAGTATAGTAACATATGAGTCGTTTATTTTGGAAAGTGGTTTAAGTCCATTTAAAAAAAAATGGAGTTAATGATAATAATAATCATAATATGATTTGAGGACTTGTAAATTATTAGCTAACATAATCCCAAAAAATTATTGTACTCAGCTGAGCAGAGTTCACAGAGTATATTAATATAGTTCGCATAATGGTACCCCGTAACGGCATATACTAATCGAGATAGATATGACTTCTATATATCAAAAATGATCTGGGCGAAAAAAGAATTCATTTAGCCATGTCGGTCCGTCCGTCCGTCTGTCTGTCCGTGAACACGATAACTTGAGTGCGATAATTCATTACCAAAGATGGATAAAGCTATGAAAGTGGTAGGTTGGTTTACGTTATGACGCAAATATTAATAAATTTTTGGACAATGGGCGTGGCACCGCCCACTTTTAAAAGAAGGTAATTTAAAAGTTTGCGAGCTGTTAGTTGGCAGTCGTTGAAGATATCATGATGAAAGTTGGGCACGAACGTTACTACAATTACTGTATGTGTGCTAAATAAAAACTTGCAAAATAGGATGACGAACACGCCCACTTAAAAAAAAATTTTTTTTTAGTCGAATTTTAACAAAAAATTGAATATCTTTACAGCATATATGTAAATTTAGTCAAAATTCACTCCAGTAATTATATGGTGCAACAAAATACAAAAATAAAAGAAAATTTCAAAATGGGCGTGGCTTCGCCCTTTTTGAATTAATTTTGTCTAGAATAATTTTAATGCCATATGTCGAACAAAAATTTACCAATCCTTTTGAAATTTGGTAGGGGCATAGATTCTATGACGATAACTGTTTTCTGTGAAAATGTGCGAAATCGGTTAAAGCCACGCCCAGTTTTTATACACAGTCGACCGTCTGTCCTTCCGCTCGGCCCTTAACACGAAAACTTGAGCAAAAAATCGATGTATCTTTACTAAAGTTAGTTCACGTACATATATGAACTCACTTCATCTTGGTATTAAAAATGGGCGAAATCTGACTATAGCCCACGCCCCCTTTTTTGATATCGAAAATTTCGAAAAATGAAAAAATGCCATAATTCTATATCAAATACGAAAAAAGGGATGAAACATGGTGATTGGATTGGTTTTTTGACGCAAAATATAACCTTAGAAAAAACTTTGTAAAATGGGTGTGACACCTACCATAATAAGAAGAAGAAAATGAAAAAGTTCTGCAGGGCGAAATCAAAAGCCCTTGGAATCATGGCAGGAATACTGTTCGTGGTATTACATATATAAATAAATTAGCGATACCCGACAGATGATGTCCTGGGTCACCCTGGTCCACATTTTGGTCGACATCTCGAAAACGCCTTCACATATACAACTGAGGGCCACTCCCTTTTAAAACCCTCATTAATACCTTTAATTTGATACCCATATCGTACAAACACATTCTAGAGTCACCCCTGGTCCACCTTTATGGCGATATCTCGAAAAGGCGTCCACCCATAGAACTAAGGCCCACTCCCTTTTAAAATACTCATTAACACCTTTCATTTGATACCCATATCGTACAAACAAATTCTAGAGTCACCCCTGGTCCACCTTTATGGCGATATCTCGAAAAGGCGTCCACCTATAGAACTAAGGCCCACACCCTTTTAAAATACTCATTAACACCTTTCATTTGATACCCATATCGTACAAACAAATTCAAGAGTCACCCCTGGTCCACCTTTATGGCGATATCTCGAAAAGGCGTCCACCTATAGAACTAAGGCCCACTCCCTTTTAAAATACTCATTAACACCTTTCATTTGATACCCACGTCGTACAAAGAATTCTAGAGTCACCCCTGGTCCACGTTTTATGGCGATATCTCGAAAAGGCGTCCACCCATACAACTAAGGCCCCCTCCCTTTTAAAATACTCATTAACACCTTTCATTTGATACCCATATCGTACAAACAAATTCTAGAGTCACCCCTGGGTCCACGTTTATGGCGATATCTCGAAAAGGCGTCCACCCATACAACTAAGGCCCACTCCCTTTTAAAATACTCATTAACACCTTTCATTTGATACCCAGTCGTACAAACAAATTCTAGAGTCACCCCTGGTCCACGTTTATGGCGATATCTCGAAAAGGCGTCCACCCATACACTAAGGCCCACTCCCTTTTAAAATACTCATTAACACCTTTCATTTGATACCCATATCGTACAAACAAATTCAAGAGTCACCCCTGGTCCACCTTTATGGCGATATCTCGAAAAGGCGTCCACCCATAAACTAAGGCCCACTCCCTTTTAAAATACTCATTAACACCTTTCGTTTGATACCCATACTGTACAAACGCATTCTAGAGTCACCCCTGGTCCACGTTTATGGCGATATCTCGAAAAGGCGTCCACCCATACAACTAAGGCCCACTCCCTTTTAAAATACTCATTAACACCTTTCATTTGATACCCATATCGTACAAACAAATTCTAGAGTCACCCCTGGTCCACCTTTATGGCGATATCTCGAAAAGGCGTCCACCTATAGAACTAAGGCCCACACCCTTTTAAAATACTCATTAACACCTTTCATTTGATACCCACGTCGTACAAAGAATTCTAGAGTCACCCCTGGTCCACGTTTATGGCGATATCTCGAAAAGGCGTCCACCCATACAACTAAGGCCCACTCCCTTTTAAAATACTCATTAACACCTTTCATTTGATACCCATATCGTACAAACAAATTCAAGAGTCACCCCTGGTCCACCTTTATGGCGATATCTCGAAAAGGCGTCCACCCATAGAACTAAGGCCCACTCCCTTTTAAAATACTCATTAACACCTTTCGTTTGATACCCATACTGTACAAACGCATTCTAGAGTCACCCCTGGTCCACGTTTATGGCGATATCTCGAAAAGCGTCCACCTATAGAACTAAGGCCCACGCCCTTTTAAAATACTCATTAACACCTTTCATTTGATACCCATATCGTACAAAGCAAACTTCTAGAGTCACCCCTGGGCCACGTTTATGGCGATATCTCGAAAGGCGTCCACCCATACAACTAAGGCCCACTCCCTTTTAAAATACTCATTAACACCTTTCATTTGATACCCATATCGTACAAACAAATTCAAGAGTCACCCCTGGTCCACCTTTATGGCGATATCTCGAAAAGGCGTCCACCTATAGACTAAGGCCCACGCCCTTTTAAAATACTCATTAACACCTTTCATTTGATACCCACGTCGTACAAAGAAATTCTAGAGTCACCCCTGGTCCACCTTTATGGCGATATCTCGAAAAGGCGTCCACCCATAAAACTAAGGCCCACTCCCTTTAAAATACTCATTAACACCTTTCGTTTGATACCCATACTGTACAAACGCATTCTAGAGTCACCCTGGTCCACGTTTATGGCGATATCTCGAAAAGGCGTCCACCCATACAACTAAGGCCCACTCCCTTTTAAAATACTCATTAACACCTTTCATTTGATACCCATATCGTACAAACAAATTCTAGAGTCACCCCTGGGCCACGTTTATGGCGATATCTCGAAAAGGCGTCCACCCATACAACTAAGGCCCACTCCCTTTTAAAATACTCATTAGCACCTTTCATTTGATACCCATATCGTACAAACAAATTCAAGAGTCACCCCTGGTCCACCTTTATGGCGATATCTCGAAAAGGCGTCCACCTATAGAACTAAGGCCCACGCCCTTTAAAATACTCATTAACACCTTTCATTTGATACCCATAGTCGTACAAAGAAATTCTAGAGTCACCCTGGTCCACCGTTATGGCGATATCCCTAAATGGCGTCCATCTATAGAACTATGGCCGACTCCCTCTTAAAATACTCTTTAATACCTTCCATTTGATACACATGTCATACAAACACAATCCAGGGTTACCCTAGGTTCATTTTACTACCAGGTGATTTTCCCTTATTTTGTCTCCATAGCTCTCAACTGAGTATGTAATGCTCGGTTACACCCGAACTTAGCCTCTCTTACTTGTAAGGCAGGCTAAGTTCGCGTGTAACCGCGCATTACATACTCTGTTGAGAGCTATGGAGCACAAATAAGGGAAAATCACCTGTAGTAAATGAACCTAGGGTAACCCTGGATTGTGTTTGTATGACATGTGTATCAAATGGAAGGTATTAAAGAGTATTTTAAGAGGGAGTCGGGCCATAGTTCTATAGATGGACGCCATTTAGGGATATCGCCATAAACGGTGGACCAGGCTGACTCTAGAATTTCTTTGTACGACGTGGGTATCAAATGAAAGGTGTTAATGAGTATTTTAAAAGGGAGTGGGCCTTAGTTCTATAGGTGGACGCCTTTTCGAGATATCGCCATAAAGGTGGACCAGGGGTGACTCTTGAATTTGTTTGTACGATATGGGTATCAAATGAAAGGTGCTTAATGAGTATTTTTAAAAGGGAGTGGGCCTTAGTTGTATGGGTGGACGCCTTTTCGAGATATCGCCATAAACGTGGCCCAGGGGTGACTCTAGAATTTGTTTGTACGATATGGGTATCAAATGAAAGGTGTTAATGAGTATTTTAAAAGGGAGTGGGCCTTAGTTGTATGGGTGGACGCCTTTTCGAGATATCGCCATAAACGTGGACCAGGGGTGACTCTAGAATGCGTTTGTACATATGGGTATCAACGAAAGGTGTTAATGAGTATTTTAAAAGGGAGTGGGCCTTAGTTTTATGGGTGGACGCCTTTCGAGATATCGCCATAAAGGTGGACCAGGGGTGACTCTAGAATTTCTTTGTACGACGTGGGTATCAAAGGAAAGGTGTTAATGAGTATTTTAAAAGGGCGTGGGCCTTAGTTCTATAGGTGGACGCCTTTTCGAGATATCGCCATAAAGGTGGACCAGGGGTGACTCTTGAATTTGTTTGTACGATATGGGTATCAAATGAAAGGTTTTAATGAGTATTTTAAAAGGGAGTGGGCCTTAGTTCGTATAGGTGGACGCCTTTTCGGATATCGCCATAACGTGGACCCAGGGTGACTCTAGAATTTCTTTGTACGACGTGGGTATCAAGGAAAGGTGTTAATGAGTATTTTAAAAGGGCGTGGGCCTTAGTTCTATAGGTGGACGCTTTTCGAGATATCGCCATAAACGTGGACCAGGGGTGACTCTAGAATGCGTTTGTACGATATGGGTATCAAATGAAAGGTGTTAATGAGTATTTTAAAGGGAGTGGGCCTTAGTTCTATGGGTGGACGCCTTTTCGAGATATCGCCATAAAGGTGGACCAGGGGTGACTCTTGAATTTGTTTGTACGATATGGGTATCAAATGAAAGGTGTTAATGAGTATTTTAAAAGGGAGTGGGCCTTAGTTGTATGGGTGACGCCTTTTCGAGATATCGCCATAAACGTGGACCAGGGGTGACTCTAGAATTTGCTTTGTACGATATGGGTATCAAATGAAAGGTGTTAATGAGTATTTTAAAAGGGAGTGGGCCTTAGTTCTATAGGTGGACGCCTTTTCGAGATATCGCCATAAAGGTGGACCAGGGGTGACTCTAGAATTCGTTTGTACATATGGGTATCAAATGAAAGGTGTTAATGAGTATTTTAAAAGGGAGTGGGCCTTAGTTGTATGGGTGGACGCCTTTTCGAGATATCGCCATAAACGTGGACCAGGGGTGACTCTAGAATGTCGTTTGTACGAGTATGGGTATCAAATGAAAGGTGTTAATGAGTATTTTAAAAGGGAGTGGGCCTTAGTTTATGGGTGGACGCCTTTTCGAGATATCGCCATAAGGTGGACCAGGGGTGACTCTTGAATTTGTTTGTACGATATGGGTATCAAATGAAAGGTTTTAATGAGTATTTTAAAAGGGAGTGGGCCTTAGTTGTATGGGTGGACGCCTTTTCGAGATATCGCCATAAACGTGGCCCAGGGGTGACTCTAGAATTTGTTTGTACGACGTGGGTATCAAATGAAAGGTGTTAATGAGTATTTTAAAAGGGAGTGGGCCTTAGTTGTATGGGTGGACGCCTTTTCGAGATATCGCCATAAACGTGGCCAGGGGTGACTCTAGAATTTGTTTGTACGACGTGGGTATCAAATGAAAGGTGTTAATGAGTATTTTAAAAGGGAGCGGGCCTTAGTTGTATGGGTGGACGCCTTTTCGAGATATCGCCATAAACGTGGACCAGGGGTGACTCTAGAATTTCTTTGTACGACGTGGGTATCAAATGAAAGGTGTTAATGAGTATTTTAAAAGGGTGTGGGCCTTAGTTCTATAGGTGGACGCCTTTTCGAGATATCGCCATAAAGGTGGACCAGGGGTGACTCTTGAATTTGTTTGTACGATATGGGTATCAAATGAAAGGTGTTAATGAGTATTTTAAAAGGGTGTGGGCCTTAGTTCTATAGGTGGACGCCTTTTCGAGATATCGCCATAAAGGTGGACCAGGGGTGACTCTTGAATTTGTTTGTACGATATGGGTATCAAATGAAAGGTGTTAATGAGTATTTTAAAAGGGAACGGGCCTTAGTTGTATGGGTGGACGCCTTTTCGAGATATCGCCATAAAGGTGGACCAGGTGTGACTCTAGAATGTGTTTGTACGATGTGGGTATCAAATTAAAGGTATTAATGAGGGTTTTAAAAGGGAGTGGCCCTCAGTTGTATATGTGAAGGCGTTTTCGAGATGTCGACCAAAATGTGGACCAGGGTGACCCAGGACATCATCTGTCGGGTATCGCTATTTATTTATATATGTAATACCACGAACAGTATTCCTGCCATGATTCCAAGGGCTTTTGATTTCGCCCTGCAGAACTTTTTCATTTTCTTCTTCTTATTATGGTAGGTGTCACACCCATTTTACAAAGTTTTTTCTAAGGTTATATTTTGCGTCAAAAAACCAATCCAATCACCATGTTTCATCCCTTTTTTCGTATTTGATATAGAATTATGGCATTTTTTTCATTTTTCGAAATTTTCGATATCAAAAAAGGGGGCGGGGCTATAGTCAGATTTCGCCCATTTTTAATACCAAGATGAAGTGAGTTCATATATGTACGTGAACTAACTTTAGTAAAGATACATCGATTTTGCTCAAGTTTTCGTGTTAAGGGCCGAGCGGAAAGACAGACGGTCGACTGTGTATAAAAACTGGGCGTGGCTTTAACCGATTTCGCACATTTTCACAGAAAACAGTTATCGTCATAGAATCTATGCCCCTACCAAACTTCAAAAGGATTGGTAAATTTTTGTTCGACATATGGCATTAAAATTATTCTAGACAAATTAATTCAAAAAGGGCGAAGCCACGCCCTTTTGAAATTTTCTTTTATTTTGTATTTTGTTGCACCATATAATTACTGGAGTTGAATTTTGACTAAATTTACATATATGCTGTAAAGATATTCAATTTTTTGTTAAAATTCGACTAAAAAAAAATTTTTTTTTAAGTGGGCGTGTTCGTCATCCTATTTTGCAAGTTTTTATTTAGCACACATACAGTAATTGTAGTAACGTTCGTGCCAAATTTCATCATGATATCTTCAACGACTGCCAAATAACAGCTCGCAAAACTTTTAAATTACCTTCTTTTAAAGTGGGCGGTGCCACGCCCATTGTCCAAAAATTTATTAATATTTGCGTCATAACGTAAACCAACCTACCAACTTTCATAGCTTTATCCATCTTTGGTAATGAATTATCGCACTCAAGTTATCGTGTTCACGGACAGACAGACGGACGGACGGACCGACATGGCTAAATGAACTTCTTTTTTCGCCCAGATCATTTGATATATAGAAGTCTATATCTATCTCGATTAGTATATGCCGTTACGGGGTACCATTATGCGAACTATATTAATATACTCTGTGAACTCTGCTCAGCTGAGTACAATAATTTTTTGGGATTATGTTAGCTAACAATTTACAAGTCCTCAAAATCATATTATGATTATTATTATCATTAACTCCATTTTTTTTTAAATGGACTTAAACCACTTTCAAATAAACGACTCATATGTTACTATACTTTTCTAAAAAAAATTCCTTTGAACTGAGACCTGCGCTGTCGCGCAACCCACACATGTCAAGTACTCGACAGCGAATGACATAAAGCCATACAATAGTATTTTACCTCACCATCCTCATCATTATTGGCATCAAAGGACACAAAAGTTTCTTTATTAGTTCTTCCTGTTCTCTTTGCTTCATTTCTCTTTGTGCATTACCACTTTTTTGAAATCTATGAATTTTATACACATGCACGCATGCGCAACTGTGGCTATGTTTCTGTGAGTGAGGGTTTTTTTTCGCTTTATTCGAAGAACTGCAGTTTCCCACACTCGGCTGCATCGGTGAATACACCAACACTACCTGCCAAATAGTTCACCATATAAAGAAAGTGCACTCCAGGTTTTCGCATGAGGATTTAAACTTAGAGCATTTCCTTTCAAATTACTTCCTAACTTGGGTGCATTATAAACTACCTGCAATTGTTATTGATTGGCTACTGAATTTTATTTCCTACACATATCCAACACTCTCCTCTCTTCCTATGTTTGTTCGTGTGTCATGCAACAGCAAATTAGTTTGATTCATTAACAATCGATGGTGAGAAAGAATGTCGTTTTTTTTTCCCCAAACAAATTCAGCAATTGTCACCTCAATGACGAAAATCAAAGTCATACCGACAAATTGGTAACAGTATCGAAAGGCCGTCCTAAACTGATAATTATAAGCGTTGTTAGTTTCGCTGCAAATGCTGAAATCGATACTTGTTTACTACTTTAGTGTGAAATTGCTACCAGCGGCGTTCAAGGAGGGTTACTGTGCAGCTCTGTCGTCGGAGCTACTACAAGATATGCCGAGCTTGCCGTATTCGCAAAGTAGGCACCCTATATGCTCGGTTGATCTTTTCATGCAGGAACCTGGTAGTACAAATCATTATATTTCGACCCCGCTGCGAGTCGCACTTGTTCCAAACTAAGCTCTACCTTACTAGTTCAAACTCTATCCCCTTGCAGTGCTTTCATATGATACTTTTAACATTGTGATGTCCTACGAAATGACAATTGTTCCCATTTGCAAATATTTGTAAGGCGATCTTAACTGGGTTAGTCGCGAAGTACTCCCTGGAAATGAGTTATTAATTTAAATTCATATATCCCAGACTTCAGCGCTGTTATTACAAGTGTGGCTACGAAATGTCCCACTCTGCATCAGATTAGCACAAGTACGAAGCTAACCCAAAATATATGTATGATATTTATGACCCTGGTATTACCCTGTCAAAGTATGAGACTAGGAAAATGCGTGTATTTTATTTACAGGAACCACCCTAATGTATATATTAAACAATTTGCAATACGCTAGTAAACGATACTACAGAAAAGTATCAACAGTATATTTTCATATATAAAATATCGAATGGCGCCATTACCGATAGTTTTGCCGTCTATTCGGCATTGGGATATGTCTAATCGTTTCGATTTATGGCCAATTTTCATAAGAGTGTGGTATCAATGTAAAATTTTAAGATTTGAGTTTGTTTCTATGGTTCCCAATATACATACAATTTTATGAAAGCAACGCATATACGGTGAATAAGAGACCCTGCGAATTGCCTTGTTGAACTATGACCAAATACTCTTTCCTAGTCTACCCTGGCATTAAAGTGAACTCATCGCTTTTGTCTTTTCTAAGTTAAATAAAAGTCCTTATCACAGTCTCATCACTCCAAATAACCTGCAGGTCGTGGGGGCACACTCGTCCATAAATCGAGCACCTAGGCGTCTCTTTACTTGGTCACTCTAGTAAATATCGGCTGTATAAACTATTACGACATCAGAATCCCTAATATTCTAAGAAGACGCTCTTCAATTATTTAACACGATGTTAACGACGATGGCAAAACTGAGCTGCTCGGGAAATATCTTTTACAAAATTTCCTGACAATAGTCCGACTGCCTAGAAAGCGATCCTTTTGACACCTCGGACCATCCAGACTGGTCCTCCGTATAGCGGCAAGACGTTCGTTCACATGCGTAAACGATTGTACTTGGCGATGAGGTATCTCTGAATACAAATCCGAAACCAAAACTGAGCTTATTTGCATGGTCACCCTAGTAAATGTGACATCTTTTGATGGTGTTATTTCCACGCATGCCTTGGATGGCTGTAATTTCAACTTTCGCCTCAGCCAGCCGGGTATCGGCATCAATGCCATTAAGGAAATGCGCATTTTAGGCGCTTACACTCAAAATAAAGGCCTTTAAAAATGGTCGTTATCAAAAATGGGTTTAAGTTTCCATGTCTGTTGATATTTTAGCGTTATGAGTCGGGTCGGAACTTTGGCTAAACTGGACAAAATTACGTAAAAAGGTGTTGGCCTTGAACATCCCAAAAGGCAGTGCGACGGATTTTCTCTCAGCAAAGAGGCGGCTACTACACCAAATACCCTGAGTTGAAGTCTCGAGCGAAGCACCATCAAAAATTTGGAAAATGTTTTTTAATTTTTCAATTATAAAGAAGTGGAACTTCATCTGCCTTCCAGCTTCCGTTCGAAGTCTGCATAGAACATACCGCAAATTTGTAGGACAAATTTAAAGGGGTACGTCGCAAATTGGAGAGAAAACTCGGCCTAAATTTCCTCGGAGTTTGTTTTTAAGGGGGCGTCAGTGTATTTGTGCGATTTCGGTCAACAAATATCAATGATAATACAACAAGTCCGCTGGCTAGGTCATGTCAATATATGACAGCTTTCCGGCCCATTAATTATTTCTATTTAAACGTCCACGCCAAGTCCCTACCTCTATATCACATATGAATTTTGACGGTTGGAGACGGTTAATAGGTTTCGCACAGTGGTCAAAGTTTTAGGTTGCTCTGTGAAAAATCAAATAGTTAAAATAGGGTTTTTTGATTTTCAATATCCTAAGCCGATAATACTGTAACAAATATAGGGAAATTACGCTCATTTGAAACCTTCTGCTAACGTTCGAATCGCTAACTTTGAATAAATCACTCCAGTATTCTGTAATGTAAAATGGTCATTATTTAGATTACTTTGGGAGTAGTACTTCACAATTATACTTCACAACCAATAGCGTGTTTAATCAAAACTGACTACTGACTATTTAGCTTGCGCTGCTTTTATTCTCTCCGTTGCTTCATTCGCATATTTCTACTAAAGTCTAAACGTTTCGCCTTCTAGAACTGCCGAATCTCCTGCTTGGTAATTGAGCTATATATATGCGTGTGTATATGTGAGTAGCAACTTCGGCTGATGACTACATATGTGTGTGAGTTATCTCATCGTTGCCTTTATATATGTGTGTAAATGGTGATTGATGTGTTCATGTATATACGAGTGGCTGCTTCATGTTTTTTTTATTGTTGCATGATTATTTACTTAGTATCAGCTTAGTGATGCTAATATTCGTCACAATACTGTAGTTGCCGATAACACATACAAATTTTGATTCCAATTGGAAACAGTTAAGGCTTTCTAAAGTTTTAAGAAGAAAATAAAAAAAGTTTGGGGGCCTAAAATCGTTCGGCATAAGGCAGAGGTTTTTTCGTAAGTGTATATCTAAGTTCATAATGTCCCTGCTAAATTCCATACTACTGTTTAGCATAATTAAGTGTTGTGAGCCAATCTCACTACAGATATCGACTCAAGAAAGAAACTTGGCTTAACGAATTATTTTCTTGTTTGAATTTAAATTAGCGGTAACGTTCCACTATGGTTTCTTGTCCATCACGTTTCGGTTCACTGAAAGGCCCTCTACAAATTTTTCTAAATTTATTCACAATCGTAATCGAGTAGGCGCCATCTGAAGCATTATCTCGTTGCTGGCTAAAAGTGTTGACGAACTCGTCTAGCCCCTCTTCGTCACTAGGTTGATGCACCACTTTGCCTTTTTAAACTCTAGTCCATGGACTGCAGATTAAGTTTAAAATTTTTAGGACCTACATATGTTCAACGCAATATAAGTTTTGCAGAATTTCTTAGCATCAGCATTATGTTTTGTAGTTTTTAATAGACCACTGCAATCTATGTCGCCTACTACAACATTACTGAAACCTTTCAAGACTCATAACTCATCCACCTGCCTTTAGCCTTTCGCCAGTCTGTCTACGCCCCTGGGGTTTTTTAATCAATCGATCATTTGTTTGAGTCCCCAACTTCAATGAACCAAATATAATTGCTGTCGTACTCTGCTTACACTGAGGTCACTGAAGCCACTTTGCTTTGATTTCTATTTTGATTTTTCCTTATTTAGCCGCATGCTTTTCTTCACACAACTTGGTTTTTTTTTCAATAAATTCATTGTAGATCAGTGATCTGTTTCGAATTTGTTTGGTAAATTTTCACTGCAGTTCCGTTTGTTATAAGACAATGAGTGCCACAGGAAGTATTACAACAACAAAAGGCAGAAGACGTTCCACTCCAGGAAGGAAATTCATTTTTTCCGTACATATCCTACATACATACATATATGTACATTAGGGCGGGTCAAATCGTATGGAAAAAATGGGGAAAAAATACTTCAAGTGCACATCCAGTTTCTGAATCTATGGGTCATACTGAGCAATATTGTCCATGGGACCATAGCCTGAATGAATTTCGAGCCTTCCCAATATTGTTAGAAAATTTTGTATCCCAATCCCGTCCGAATTTGACATTTATTTTCATGTATTTTATTTGTGAGAGCCGCTATTCGAATTGGGATTTTTCTAACAAAATTAGGGTGGCTCGAAATTCATTTCAGGCCTATGGTCCCATGGACAATATTACACAGTACGACCCATAGATTCAGAAACTGGATGTGCCTTTTCAGTAATAAATTTGACCCTCCCTAATGCACATATTTATGTATTTGTTTTAATTTCCATTTTCCTATTGTCATTGATTAGTGTACTGCTGGTATAGGGTGCGCGCTATGAATTCATTTTATTGCCTGTCAACGGTTTATTATTATGCCAGTGATTTGTTTACATGAAATCAGCAAAATGTATGTCCATGTATACAGCGAATGTGAAAGGTAAAAACGTAAATGAAACCAATAAATAACTATAAAAACGTTTAGTTAATTTTTTTGTAAATATCACCTCGGCATTTGGCCGCAGTGAAATATTTACCTTTATTTTATGTGCGTATGTATGTATGTAGGTGCATATGTATGTATGTTTTCATTTAAGTCCGCAGTCAATCCAATCGCCGCGGTAGCCATGGTTAGTGGTAGCGTGCTCGCCTAGCGCACTGAAGGTCCTGGGTTCAAGTACGAGAAAATGTACATCAAAATACTTTAGAAACCGTTTGACTCATATCTTTATGGCAGCTTGACCCCCAGACAGAAAAATTATACGAAAAATTCTGTTGTTCTACCATGATCCTATTATCATGCTTCTACAGGGGATATTTCTCAAGGCATGTTGACAAAAAGTCTACCCCCAAAGTCTGCAGTGAGTGTTAGGTGTTTAATTTGTTACGTTTGTGGGACGCCACATCCATGTCAATGCTAAAATGGAAGAGAATATGTATAGGTGAGGCTTGCCCCAAGGTGCCCCTGATACAACTAACTAGTGGCTAACCTGCAGAGCTACAGGGCAATGTTCTCCCTAAAAAATGGTTTAACAATTCCCTCAAGAGCTAAGTTTGAATTATAAAATAAATAAAAATGTGGACTTGTAGCCAATTTATCACGATTCAGTTTCATAAAAATTGCGTTTAAGTATGGTAAACTCTTTAGAAATTCCGGTGTCGGTTTATAAGGACCTCCTTTGGGCAATCGTGTATGTTTTGTCAACATGTTCTTAGCAAACGTACGGACACTTAAGAAGGCTATATTCACTTGCTGTGTATACCTTGACCCACAATAGATCTACACAAAGGTCGCAGTGCTTCCAGACCTAGTAATAATATAATACTTCGAACCATGTTTCTTCCACCAAAGCTCGAAAAACTTATTAAGAACCTTCTTTTCTAGGCTGATATTTCGTAATAAAGCATTTTCAACGCATGCGGCTCATTTTTTTCTTCTTTGTATTTAAAATAACTATGAAGTAATTTAGTCATATTTGTTAATAAAAATCCATCAAAATTAGAAAAATTCGTAACATTTTCAATTTGGTAGCTTGTTTTTGGTGAAATTGTCATTGTCCCCGCAAAAGTGAAGTGGCTAACGTCCCACTAAATGGAACTACCTCTATTTTTTGTATCATGTGTATACCTATTTATGGGAATAAACTTCCTTTTAGTTCAAACAGTGCCACTGTTATCCATCCGACAAGCACTTTCCCATGGCCTTAGCACAATGTCCATTATAAGTGCCTTTTTGATACTTTTCAAAGCATTTAATTCACAATGTGGGGGATGTTGAGAAAGGTGTATCCCGAAACCTGCAGTGTGTGACAGTACACCATTGCTGTAAGGGCAGGTTTCCTAAGTGTGGCAGGACGCCATCTCCAATCACATGCCAATGATAAAGGAGCATATAATGTGAACCCCCTCATGAAAATTCTCATGTCTAATGGTAGACATGCAGAACTACGTTAGCTACAAACCTTCATACAAGTACTACCAAATGCAGTTGTAAGTCTTTAATGAGAGAGTTTTTGGCTAAAACAGGATCAACAATTAAGGAAGTCCTAAGTTCGGTGAAACCGAACATTACATACCCAGCTGTACACTTGAAATGCTGTTGTTGTTTGTTTTGTGTGCCTAATAGTGTTACAAGGCTGCGCAATTTATATATATAAAAAGAAGTGTACATTTTGATTGTCACTCCATAACTCGAGAACGGCTCTACAGATTGCCATGGATTTTTAGGAAGATACAGGAAGGAGAGAATATGGGTTTAGTTGATTTTGAAATCCCAAATCGTTTACCATATATATAATATATAAATCAATTCTGTGTGTGTGTGTGTTCGCTATGGAAACGTATTTCCCACACATCATCATCACCAAATTTTGGTTATGGGTTCCTTCGATCACGGGAAGGTTTTAGGCTAAAAATAATTTCGATATATAAAAGGTGCGTGGCACCTCCCATACAATGGAATCTTTGGTACTGCATAACTTTGAAGGTATACATGCCAGAACATTGAAATTCAGTAAGGAGTTATATGAGGTCAATCCCTAATACCACCAAGAAATTGCGGAATTGGGAAAAAGGGGGCGCGGAAACTCCCATTGAAAAGGAATATATTATACTGCATATATCTGGATGTCGTAATGGTAGGATAATTAAAATTGGTAAGGAGCTATGTGACGTTAAATCCTAAAACCTTCAGTAAAATGTGGAATGGGGAAAAACTATGGCTGCCGTACAACTTAAGTATTTTAACACCTAAAGTTTTACTGCATTGTTGAGTTTAGCTGTTATGGCCTTTTGGACGTTTAGTAATCTGCCGCTGTTAAACAAATTGTTTAGCTTCAGTCTATCTACATCTTCTATAAAAATCAAATTCTGTGTGTGTGTTCCCTATGAAAACGTGTTTGCTATATTTCGATCATCACCAAATTTTGGCTCGAGGTTCCTTCGGTCAAGACGAAAGTTTTTCATATTTCTAATTAAGAATTTTAAATTTAAATGTTTTTGTTTTTTGGCTATGCGAAGAACTATCTTAGCTCCAAAAATGATCGTGTTAACAAATCAATGATCGCTTTCAGAATCATTTCCTGGTGAGTGACGAAATATAAATCGATCGACACAGTTATAGATGAATATAAAATTGTGAATGATCCAAATGACTTTCTATACTCTTAGAACCAAAAGGAATGCCTGCGCATATATCAACTTTGAAATTGGCTCACCAGTCATGCTTCTTCGAATGTAATCAAAGCAACAATCATCAGCGGTAAAGCAATACAATAATATAAAATAAGATACAATAAGATACAAGATAAAATGTTTTAACAGAAATTTCACCAAATATGCGTACAAAATTCAATTCAATTTACAGAACAATAAATTAAATTAACAACAAACAAACTAAAAAATAACGCATCATCCATTCGATCTCGGCCGTTACAACGTGCGCCTGGTAAAGCTAGTAATACATATACCATATATGGTTCCTATTCTGACTAATTTTCGTTAAAAAGAAGCGAAGAGGATACACAGGCTAACACCATGACCTTGAGCGGGTAATAATGCAGTTTTACTTCAGTATGGGGAGTTCCCTACTTTGTAAAATTTAAGTTTTTCCTATTTCTTGTTATAAATCCACTTGAGAATGAAATACCATTGAAATAAAGCTCTTTTTGCAAAGATATAGCTTATTTATTCGTCCACGACCCTTCTACAAATCTTTTATATAAAATGGGCGTGGTCCTTAACCGATTTCGTTAATTTTTCTTCAAAAGCATTCCTTATAGTAAAGGCAACATCTCTGCTGAATTTTGTTACGATAGGTTTAACGATTTTTGATTTATGATTAATAATATTTGTAAAATGATTTTATCACAATGGGCGGTGCCACGCCCATTTAAAAAAAAATTAAATTTTTATCTAGAGTCTCATATCAGTCCACACGTCAAATTTCAACATTCTAGGTGTATTATTTACTAAATAATCAGGTTTTTTGTGTTTTCCAAAATGTTATATATATAAAAAGTGGGCGTGGTTATCATCAGATTTCACTCATTTCAATGCCAATCTATTCTGGGTCCAGATAAGCTCGTGTACCAAATTTGGTGAAGACATCTCAATATTTACTCAAGTTATCGTGTTAACGGACAGACGGAGGACGGACTGACGGACGGACATGGCTCAATCAAATTTTTTTTCGATACTGATGATTTTGATATATGGAAGTCTATATATATCTCGATTCCTTTATACCTGTACAACCAACCGTTATCCGAGTCCCTCTCAACCACGGTTGCCACTTTTGTCCATTTAGACCAAAAATGGTTCTTTCCAACCCCATTTGGTTCGCTGATACATTTTTTTTTCCAATATTCTAACCAAGATTTTGGTACTTTTGGTTCCTTTTCACTGAGCTTAAAATGTGCAGCACTGCCCACAAAATTTTCCACACCTTCATTAACCCTTATATAATTTTCAATTTGCCTCAAAGGATTTCTTGCCAAAAAAATTGTTGTCTTTAAAATGTAGCAGAATAATGGCATTTGACTTTGCAGATAATTTAGAAAAGTGTTGGTCTTGAAGCAAACCAATTTTCGTTAATTGTTGATAAAACAAACCGCTAATCAGAAAATATTGTTTTGGTGGCTACATATTTCGATCGGTTATCAAACTCTTTTCGTAATAGATTTTGTCACTATTTGAGCTTAAACAAAACAGTTCTTGTAAATACACGTGCACCTCAAAGAAATTTGGCGGAGTTTGCTGCAAATGAAGCCATTCTGATATTGAAAATTAAATTAACGCATCAGACTAGTTTGTTTTATATTAAGAGAGTGGCAACCCTTAAGTTGTGCGTACAAGCATACCGACATATATTGAGAGTCTGTGAAGCAACAATATATCCACGTACTAAACGAATAGTGGCCCTTAAAAAATGTTTAAAAGCGAATCCTATGTAAAAATTTTTAAAGTCTTGCTTTTCTTTGGGATGTCGATATTCAAAGTTTTCTCTCACATCCCAAAGCAAATAAATGAGTGTAAGGAATTCCAAGACTATTGTGGTGTTAAGCCACGTAAGACACCAGGCATTTATTCTACTCGTTGGCTCATTCTGGAAAATATCTTCATGCGTACGCCTGACACTTCGATGCGGCTATATTTTCTATCATTGTATCTGGAATTGTACGGCGTTTCTGCTATAAATAATAAAACGAATATAAATAAATTTAAGGCGCGATAACCTCCGAAGAGTTTTTCCGAACGGCATCTGCAAGGCAGGTGAGTTTTCACTGCGAGCTTTTCATCGCAGAAATACACTCGGAGTGCTTGCCAAACCCTGCCGAGGGGCGGCCCCGCTTAGAAAAATTTTCTTCTAATTGAAAAAACTTGTTTCTAAAATTTTGATGTTGCTTTGCCCGTGGCATGAACCCAAAATCTTCGGTGCTATACAACTGTCAAGTTTAATATCAGTCACATGCCGACCTAATAAAACCGCACTGCGGTTTTTTAGCGTACGCAAACAACCGGCGTTTTTGCCCTAACCCAACTAAATGCGTTGCGACAATGTAAAGCATGTGTGCAAACGTCAAATCTAAATGTCACGCAGAACAAAAATTGGAAATCGAGTTAGGTTTTCACGCAGCAAATTCAATTTGGGTTGCTCTCATACAGTTGTATGTGCATGGGACTTTTTTGACAGAAAATGACTTGCGTGCGTTTATATTAGGTTGGCATGTCACAGAATTAAAAGTGTACATATTGTAACGAATATTAGCAACACTATGGGGTACTGTCATCTCTAAGCCGATGCTAAGCAGTGACGTGAATGCACATCAATAATTCAATCATTATGTCTACACATATGTACGTACACGCACAAACACATGCAGATATCTTATCTGAGATATGCAATTATAATTGTGGAAGTGTCGCTCACAAACACACGCGCATATGAGAGCTATACACGTACATCTGTAGTTATAATTATAACAGATAACCAACTAGTAGATTCTAGAACAGAAGCGCCTAGAAGATGCAACGAGGAAATCAAAGAGTATAAAAGGCAGCATAGTAGAGGCGCTACAATCAGTTTCGATTAAGCACGCTATCTGTCGGGCAATAGTAGAGTTATTTATTGTGAAGTACTTTAATAAAGGCCATTTTCGCATTATTAAATATTGGAGTTATTTATTCAACAGTTTAGTGATTCGAACTTAGCAGAAGGTTGCAAATAAGAGGATTTGCAGTAAATTCGTTACAATTGGTGTCAGAAGAGGAATTGTTGAATAAATTCCGAAGATTTGTGAATACAACTTGGACATGGCAAAGTTCAGTGAATTGAAGATCCAGCAACTGAAGAAGGAGTTGGAGAGCCGTGGATTGAATACAAGCGGCATTAAACTCGAACTTCAGGCACGACTACGAGAGGCAATGGAAGCAGAAGGAATTAACGTGGAAGAGTATGTCTTTCATCTTGATGGCGAGGAGACAACAAAAATTGAAGAGAAAAATGAAACATCGCAGACAGTTACGAGCACAGACTTGAACATGATATTGGCTGCAATATCTGCACAAACATCGACAGTAACATCAATGTCGTCGCAAATGTCATCTCAACTGGAAGAACAGAAGACATATATGGCATCTCAACTAGAATCCCAGGAGAACCGTATAACATCAAAGATGGAAACACAACTGAAAGAGCAAGAGGCACGCATAACAGTACAACTCGAAGCGCAAGAGGCGCGTATATCATCAAAACTCGAAGCGCGTATGGACGAGAAAATAACGCAGTTTGAGGAAAAAATCGAGCCGAGGTGGATGCTTTGAGAGGTCGTATACAGAGTTGCAATTAAATCGCCCAGCTGTTTCAGCAAGCAATACGAAAGGTAAAAACTCCATCTTTTGACGGCTCTGTTCCTTTCCAGGTGTTTAAGATTCAGTTTGAGAAGACCGCAGCAGTGAACAACTGGAGTGCTGAAGATAAAGTTGCTGCACTATTCGTGGCATTGAAAGGATCTGCTGCTGAAATCCTACAGACTATTCCCGAGGGAGAGCGGAACAACTACGAAACATTGATGAGCGCTCTAGAGAGGCGATACGGAAGCGAACACAGGAAGCAGATACACCAAATAGAGTTGCAAAACCGCTACCAAAAAGCTAATGAGACTTTGCAGGAGTTTGCGTCAGATGTCGAAAGGCTTGCACATTTGGCGAATGCCGACGCACCCGTGGAATACACCGAAAGGGTAAAAATTCAGAGCTTTATAAATGGCATACGGGACGTCGAAACGAAGCGAGCCACATACGCAAACCCAAAGCCAACATTTGCGAAACGGTATCACATGCATTGACTCAGGAAACTGCCTCACTATTGAGTAAACCAGCATACAAAGCTCATCGTGTGGAAGTGGAAAGACCAGATTGGGTAGACACAATTTTGGAAGCACTGAAGGGATCACAACAGAAAAATGCCGGAGTTATTAAATGTTTCAAGTGCGGCAACCCAGGTCATATTGCACGACATTGCAGCACCGGTCCCAATAGCTCCAACAATGTGGGTGGCCGTAAACGCAGAGCTGAAGGAGATGAGCAAATCTCCAAGTCCACTCAATCGTTAAACTAAAGCGAGTCAGCCGCAAGGGGCGACAGCTGGCTCCCTCAATTGAATGCCCCATAATCTCTATCTCACAAATTGGAAGAAGGTCAAACAATCTTACTGTCGGAGGACATGTGGATGGAAAGGAACGTTTACTGACTGTAGATACGGGTGCATCTCATTCCATCATTCGAGCGGATTTAGTCAACAAGAAGATAAGACCATTGCATGGAGCAAGATTGCGTACAGCCACTGGAGAAGACACCACGGTTCTAGGAGAAGTATCATGTGAAGTCGCAATTGGGAACGTCACGGTAGTACACAATTTTATAGTGGCAGAGATTGTTGATGAAATCATAATTGGAGTGGACTTCTTAATCGACCAAGGCATCAAGATCGACATGCAAAGCAAGACGATGCGATATAAGAACATGGATGTGCCACTTAATTTCGGCTACGAGAGAGGCTACAGCAGTAAACGAGTGCTGGTGGAAGAGAGTCAGCAAATACCACCAAAATCAGAAGCAGTCATCTGGGCAAAGGTTGATGGAGATTGTGGGACAAACAAATTGTGGGTTGTCGAAGCAGCAAACAAATCAACACCGAACATACTTGTAGGAAAAACCCTGGCTATGACAAAACAAGATGGACGTATTCCGGTAAGAGTACTCAATGAGTTCAAGTCACCACTCAAACTGACAAAAGGAGCTATATTTGGGAAGATGCCAAGAGGCTGAAGTAGTTATTAACTGTGAACAGCTCCAGGAACACGTTTCAACTAGTAAAGACTGATCTTTCAAATGACATCACGGCATGGACGGAGGGGCTAGATGAAGATTATCAGAGTAAGGCAAAGCAACTGCTCCTAAAGTACGCAAACATATTTGACCAGGATGGTTCCAAACCAGGCCGCACCAATGTTGTGAAACATCAAATTGACACTGGAGACGCGAGGCCGATACGTCAAGCTCCACGTAGTGTTCCACTGGCGAAGCGGGAAGTTGTGAGTCAAATTATACAAGAAATGAGCGACAGCGGCGTCATCGAACCATCAGCTAGTCCCTGGAGCTCACCGGTAGTACTTGTAAAGAAGAAGGATGGAAAAATGAGGTTTTGCGTGGACTACCGGAAGTTGAATGACGTCACGAAAAAGGATAGCTACCCATTGCCAAGAATTGACGACACTCTGGACTCGCTCTCTGGTACGAAATGGTTTTCCACACTGGACTTGAAAAGCGGCTACTGGCAAGTGGAGGTGAAGGAGGAAGACAAAGAGAAAACAGCCTTCAGCGTCGGAGATGGTCTTTGGCAATTTACAGTAATGCCTTTTGGACTATGTAATGCACCAGCTACTTTCGAGAGACTCATGGATCAGGTATTGAAAGGACTACATTGGAAAACATGCTTGGTGTACCTGGACGACATCATCGTATTGGGCAAGAACTTTGATGAACATCTTAAAAACTTAGAGGAAGTTTTCCAGAGAATAGCTGGCGCTGGTCTGAAGTTAAGTCCCAAAAAGTGTGCGCTGTTTAAAAAGGAAGTAAATTATTTGGGTCACAAGGTAACGACAGAGGTATCTGTACAGCGAATGAAAAGATAGAGGCAGTAAAGGATTGGCCAAGACCACAGAATCTGCATGAATTGAGAAGTTTCCTTGGGCTGTGCACATATTACCGCCGATTTGTACCAAATTTTGCCAGCGTAGCCCATAGTCTCCACGAGCTAACAAGAAAAAATAAAGCTTTTGAATGGAAGAAGGAGCAAGAAGTAGCTTTCCAAACATTGAAAGAGCGTTTGTGCACTGCCCCAATGTTGGCATATCCGATTCCAGGAGCAACATTTATTCTAGATACAGATGCGAGCGGATATGCTATAGGAGGCGTTTTATCACAACTGGTCGATGGACAGGAGAAGGTAGTTGCATATTACAGCCGTTCGATTGGAAAACCAGAGAGGAACTACTGCGTTACGCGGAGAGAGCTGTTGGCATTGGTAGAGTGCATTAAACATTTTCACAAATACCTCTACGGCCAGCGATTCCGTGTCAGGACAGATCACGCAGCGTTTAAAATGGCTTCTGCAGTTCCGTAATCCGGAAGGACAATTGGCACGGTGGATCGAGCGACTACAAAGCTATGACTTTTCCATTGAGCATCGAAAAGGTAGTACCCATGGAAATGCCGATGCAATGTCACGAAGACCATGTAGTTTGGAATGCAAGCACTGTTCAAAGGCCGAGGCTAAAGAAGACATTATAGATGTCCGGCTAATGACTATAACATGTACAGATGAATGGGACAAGGAACAGCTAAGAAAGTGTCAGCTAGAAGATACAGATCTGTCACATGTTATGCAAGGGCTCGAACGAAACGAAAGACCAAACAGAGAAGAGATGTCAGCAGAGAGTCCCATTGCGAAGTCATATTGGGCACAGTGGAACAGTTTAGAATTGATATCCGGTTGCTTGCATCGAGTATGGGAGAGTGAGGATGGTCAATGCAAGAAGAAACTGATAGTTGTTCCCAGAAAGAGGATTCCTGACGTGCTCAGCGAGCTGCATAATGGTCCAAGCGGAGGTCATCTTGGAATCACGAAGACGCTCGAGAAGATTAAACAGAGATTCTATTGGGTTGGTTGCCGTCAGTCGGTCACTGAGTGGATTGCGAACTGCGAGGTTTGCAGCAGAGCGAAAGGGCCCAAAACCCGAAGTCATGGCCAGATGAAGCAATATAACTCAGGTGCGCCATTTGAAAGGATCGCTATGGATGTCGCAGGTCCATTTCCTACTAGCAACTGCGGAAACAAATATGTACTGGTGGTTATGGATTATTTCAGCAAATGGCCAGAGGTATACCCAATCCCAAATCAAGAAGCGGAAACGTAGCAGAAGTGTTTATAAACAATTGGGTTGCAAGGTATGGTGTACCAATGGAGTTACATTCTGACCAAGGCAGGAATTTCGAATCAGCTGTGTTCCAGGAAATGTGTAAATCATTGGGCATTCGAAAAACACGGACAACTGCATTGCATCCTCAGTCCGATGGTATGGTGGAACGATTCAATAGAACATTGGAGGAGCACTTAAGGAAAGTAGTAGACAAGTACCATAAAGAGTGGGATACCCGCATACCATTATTCTTGATGGCTTACCGATCAGCAGTGCATGAGACAACGGGCCAAACCCCTGCAAAAGTAATTTTTGGCAATGACCTTAGACTGCCAGCTGATTTGAAGTTTGGGATAGATGCCGATGCGGAGAGAAATGTCAAGAAATCCACTGGTGATTTGGAAGAAGAGCTGAGAGAAATACACGATCTGATAAGGCAACGAACAAAGATTATGAGTGACAAGATGAAAGCCAGATACGATAAAGCAATTAATTCGGAAGGTTTTCAGGAAGGAGATTTGGTGCTGTTATACAACCCACAACGAAAAAAAGGTTTGTCCCCGAAATTGCAGTGTAATTGGGAAGGCCCATACAAAGTTGTAAAACGGATCAACGATGTAGTGTACCGCATACAAACCATCGGTAAACCACGAACCAAAATGAAAGTGGTCCATTTGGAAAGGCTGGCAGCGTTTAGATCGAGAGATTTGTCTGATCGGGACGATCAGACTTAGGTGGAGGGCAGTGTCACGGATATTAGCATCACTAAGTTATCCCATCACTAAGGCGATGCTAAGGCCATGCCAAGCAGTATTTACGTCAATAATCAAATCAAGTATACACATATATAAGGCAGCCCAGAGAGATGTCACACACAGATGCATTTACTTATACGTCTATGTGCGCGCGAGAGACTGTAAACTACAAACATTCACATCAATAATTCAATCTTTATGTATCTACATAAACGAAACAATAATTGCGTCTACACATATGTACCATGTACGTATACGAGCAGCGGAGAATCAATGCACAAACACATGCATATATCTGAGATACTCCTGAAAGTATGCAATGAGAGAGCTATAAAATCGTGCAATTGTAGTTACAGCTGAGAAGTTTGAGAGCTGATGGCACTAGTAGATTCTGGAAATGGAAGCGCTAGAAGATGCGAACGTTGAAATCAGAGAGTATAAAAGGCAGCAAATGTAGAGGCGCTGGAATTCAGTTTGAGTTGAGCTATCAAGCAGTTATTGATTAAGCACGCATCTGGCGGGCAATAGTAGAGTTTCATTTGAACTATCAATCAGTTTGGTTGTTAAGCAAGCTAGTTGCAAAGTATAGTGTTATTGTGAAGTACTTTAATAAAGGCCATTTTTCCATTATTCAATATTGGAGTTATTTATTCAACAGTTTAGTGATTCGAACTTAGCAGAAGGGCAAATAAGAGGATTTGCAAGTAAAATTCGTTACAATATTTTCTCACTGACATAAGACTTTTACATTCAGCGCTCATTCAGCAAAACAATGTGCACAATAATTTACAGAATCGCATGAAAATTATAAGTGTAAATTGTGTGTGCAAATGAGTTTTCAATGAGTGTACATTTTTCAATTTTTCATGAGCGCTGAATTTAAAGTCTCATGTCAGTGAGAAAATATTCATCAAACGCCATGAAAACAAAAAAGTTATTCTGTAACAGTGCGTATGAGTTTTGAATGTCACAATAGCGTACACTGGCTGCCAAGAAAAGTCACAAAGTTTTAATCAGTGAGTTTTTTTGTTCACAGTTTTGCTTTACAGAATCAGAATTCCAAAGGTTACACAATTTTTTGTGTACACTTTAAAACTGACAGTTAGCGAATAGGGCCCCTGGTCTTTTTTTCCATTAATTTTGGTCCCAAATGAAGACAAGACCGTGCTCTCAACATTAAAATTAAGTAAACAATTTCGATGCGCCTGAAAATATGCAAAAGCTTCTAAAGTTATCAAAGGCACATAATATAACGGAGCTATAAAACTGTAAAATGATAATTATTGAATGACTAATGGAACAATCAAAATAGAAAAAGAAAAATAAATTAAGTGATTAATTATATGCAACATTTAATACTATATTTTAAATAAATACATAAAATATTTTATAAAAATTATTAATCGACATAAATAATGCACCAGCTAGAGTATTTAACAAATAAAAATGACATATTTTTAATCACAAACATGAGCTGATATACATATTGTAACGAATGTTAGCAGCACTGAGCGATGCTATCGTCTCTAAGCCGATGCTAAGCAGTGACGTGAATGCACATCAATAACAGTGTTGCCAGGTTAGCCTTTTCGAGGCTAGATTTAGCCTTTTTTTTTGCCTTAGCCTCGAAATTTTGGGTTTAGCTTCGTGACTTTTTTCTAGCCTTTTTTACTCCGAATGTATTTTTAAAAATTTCTAAAATAAAATAATTTCAATAGTTCCTGTGAACACCTAATACCTAATAATATGAGTTCTCTACAAAAGATTAATTCTTTTTCTGCTGAAAATTCGTTGAAAATTTCAAAGCCAGATGTATTCTCTTACTTTGAAAAAGAGAAGTATAGTTATTCTTCAAGTCAAATAGCATTAATAGAGCTGCAGTGGCGAAAACTTATAACTATACAATGGAAAAATGTACACTACACCATGGAATTTTGGTCGGAAGTCCGAGAACATAAAAATGCATTAAACGAACCTCCTTTTTTAGAACTTGTCGATTTATATTTAATTTTTTGGTATTACCACTCAGTAACGCGGAAGTTGAAAGAATTTTTAGTGGCATGAAAAGTCTGAAAACTAAATTAAGGAACAAACTAAAAATTAAAATGCTTAATGCGCTGCTTAATATTAAATGCTCGTTAAAACGCTTATCTAAATGTTGTAATGACTTTGAAATTACCGATGATCTCATATCTATGGTAAATAGCCAAACTTTATACCCAGACTTAAGCTCTTCTGATTCTTCAGGCGGGGAATATTTTATATAAATAACTAGTTTGTAATATTTTTTTATGTATATACACATATGCAATCATTTAAAGTAATTCCATGTGCTAGTCAAGGAAAATGTGCCTGATATGTTTTGAAACAGGAAGTTATGCTTAAGTTATGTTTATAAGTTTTTATTTACAAATGTATAAACTAAAATATAAAAAAAATTTTATGAATTAACCAAAAAATTTCTGGCTTCTTTTTTTATTAAATTTAGCCTTTTCTAACCTTTTTTTTGCCAATCTAGCTTCTTTTTTTTGCATCACCTGGTAACACTGATCAATAATTCAATCATCATGTATCTACATAAACGAAACAATAACCGCGTCTACATATATGTACCATGTACGTATACGAGCAGCGGAGAGTCAATGCACAAATACATGCATATATCTGAGATACTCCTATAAGTATGCAATGAGAAAAACTATAAAATTGTGCAATTGTAATTATAAGCTGAGAAGTTTGAGAGCTACTGGACTAGTAGATTCTGGAAGCGCCTAGAAGATGCGAATGTTAAAATCAAAGAGTATAAAAGGCGACGGATGTAGAGGCGCTGGAATTCAGTTTGATTTGAGTTGTCAAGCAGTTACGACTAAGACGATATCTAGCGAGCAATAGCAGTATTATTTTGAAAGTCAGTTTCATTTAAGCTATCAAGTTTGGTTATTAAGCTATTCGTTACACAGTTTGAGTGTTATTGTGAAGTATTTTAATAAAGGCCATTTTTCCATTCTTAATATTGGAGTTATTTATTCAACAGTTTTAGCGATACGAACCTAGCAAAAGGCCAAATAAGAGGATTTGCAGCAAATTCGTTACAATATGGATACATACACATGCAGTATACTTAGTTTAACAAAAAATGAAATTAACATGTGACTATGTAACCTAAAATTACTAAACTTAAAATCTATGCTATTATCGAAACAAAATTATAGACATAGCAACATGACATGAATACAAAATCTATTCCAACTTCCCAGTCTTTGCATGAAGCTAAATGATTAATTAAAAGACATTATATCTATTAAAAATATTAACAAATTGAATTGGATAAAATAAAAACAAGCATTACAGTACCTTGTCTACCCTGGTTTCAACATAATTTAATCAACATTTAATACAAATACATGAAACATTGTATAAAAATTAATTAAGATTATGTAAATATTGGGACAAAAAAATTAATATAAATTCATTAAACGATGAAAATTCATTTAAAAAAAATAAAATTATGTAAATATTAGCAATTAAGCATAACATAACAACTATAACAAGCGCATTACAATACCTTGTCTAACCTGGTTTCAACTTCACAATTAAACAAATTTCTACAATTGGAATTGCAACTTTACAATTAAAAAATTAATAATCTACATAAAGAAAACAAGTCACCACTGGGAATTACCCAAAACGCTGATTTATTTAACAAATCAACACGACACATGATGACTAAATTAATATTTCTATAACAATGGGAGGATGTCTGAGGCCACTGGCTTGGGCATGATGGGGTACCACTTGTTGGATGGGAGTGAAATTATAATACCGACTTAAAAATATAATCATGATGAATTACAAATCTTGAAAAAAGCACACGGCAACGAGCCATATATTTAACATTACAAGGAAAAAATTGTGCTACGGGTTTTACTTTGCGACATGTGTTAGCTGCTTAGGCACGTCTAAATGTTGCAAGTATATTACCCTTATACCTTTGTTAACCTGGCGATTTAAGAGGCAATTTAAGGGTCCTCTTGCCATTTATTGGAATTGGAATATTCAATTCCCAAAACAGGAAAAAAAACAGTATTAGGCCTATGTCAGATAGCACTACACTCGGGCTGTAACATTTCACTCCAATCTTGTTAATAGCCGGGTACACGCGTATACGTTTCGTTTGCGTGTGGAAAAACGCCTATCCTCGCAAAGATAATGCTTAGGAGACCCATCTAGCGGCAGTGGTTAAATAACTAACATAACAGAACAGGGTGTACCGAAAAGCGGACACACAACCCTCTGATGGCCATAGAGTATAACATATAGCTGAATCAGTTGCGATGAATTGTGGGCACTTATAGAATACATAGAATTAGTGTAGAGGGTGAAACAAAACACACACATTTCAGTTACATCTGAATATATTGCGTATTGAATTTTAGTAGGGCAAATTTTATGCGCAGCAATTTCAGAGGGGTATTTAAAGTTTATCGCTTAGCAGTCCATATAAAGTTTAAGCGTAAACGTATATAGAAGTAAAAAAAAAGCCGTGTTTTTTAACACGCGCGTATACGTTTCGTTTGCGCGTGTAAAAAACGCCTATCCTCGCTTAGATAATGCTTAGGAGACCCATCAACAGGGGTGTACCGAAAGCGGAGACGCAACGCTCTGATGGCCATAGAGTATAACATATAGCTGAATCAGTTGCGATGAATTGTGGACACACATAGAATACATAGAATTAGTGTAGAGGGTGAAACAAAGACACATATTTCAGTTACATCTGAGTATAATGCGTATTGAAATTTAGTAGGACAAAATTTATGCGCAGCAATTTCAGAGGTGTATTTATAGTTTGTCGCTTAGCAGTCAATATAAAGTTTAAGCGTAAACGGATATACGCGTGTTAAAAACACGGCTATTAACTAGAATGTCATGTAAATTAACGGCATTATGCTTTTTCAGTCCAAAAAATAACAGAGAACAACATTTCTTATTTCGTGAAGCTAACAGAATTATTGCCTAGATTCAGTAAATTCTTTTTCCATCCTAGCAACGTAAGTTGATAATTTAAAAATAGTAAATGGGCCCTGGCTCGGTGTAACCGAATTCAATGTTTCACTTTGATCGGCATCCGGACTCAGCAACACTGAATTTGCTGATGAGATGGCCAGAAAGGGTTAAGAAACTGATATAATCGATGCAAACATCTTCGTACGACCACATCCTTAAGGCAATCGGCTTTTTTGGCTAAGAAAGGAATAAACTTCCTCATTAAATGAAACAAATCTGCAGAGAAAGTCTTTACGAGAGTTATCGCAGTTCACTGAGCTATTGCAGAGACTTATGAAGAGCGGGGCGTTTTTTCGTCAGGAGAGAACCTACTTTTAAATTG
>JARSSU010006046.1:0-36594 GCA_029619165.1 Eurosta solidaginis
AACCTAATGTCCACTCCCTCTTAAAATGCTCAGTAACACCTTTCGTTTGATACCCATATCGTACAAACATTCTAGAGTCACCCCTGGCCCACCCTAATGGCGATATCTCGAAAAGGTGTCCACCTATAGACCTAATGCCCACTCCCTCTTAAAATGCTCAGTAACACCTTTCGTTTGATACCCATATCGTACAAACATTCTAGAGTCACCCCTGGCCCACCCTAATGGCGATATCTCGAAAAGGCGTCCACCTATAGACCTAATGCCCACTCCCTCTTAAAATGCTCAGTAACACCTTTCGTTTGATACCCATATCGTACAAACATTCTAGAGTCACCCTTGGTCCACCTTTATGGCGATATCTCGAAAAGGCGTCCACCTATAGAACTAAGGATTACTCCCTTTTAAAATACTCATTACCACCTTTCATTTGATACTCATATCGTACAAACACATTATAGAGTCACCCTGGCCCACCCTAATGGCGATATCTCGAAAAGGCGTCCACCTATAGATCTAATGCCAACTCCCTCTTAAAATGCTCAGTAACACCTTTCGTTTGATACCCATATCGTACAAACATTCTAGAGTCACCCTTGGTCCACCTTTATGGCGATATCTCGAAAAGGCGTCCACCTATAGAACTAAGGATTACTCCCTTTTAAAATACTCATTACCACCTTTCATTTGATACCCATATCGTACAAACACATTCTAGAGTCACCCCTGGCCCACCCTAATGGCGATATCTCGAAAAGGCGTTCACCTATAGACCTAATGCCCACTCCCTCTTAAAATGCTCAGTAACACCTTTCGTTTGATACCCATATCGTACAAACATTCTAGAGTCACCCCTGGCCCACCCTAAAGCGATATCTCGAAAAGGCGTCCACCTATAGACCTAAGCCCACTCCCTCTTAAAATGCTCAGTAACACCGTTCGTTTGATACCCATATCATACAAACACATTCTAGAGTCACCCCTGGCCCACCCTAATGACGATATCTCGAAAAGGCGTCCACCTATAGACCTCATGCCCACTCCCTCTTAAAATGCTCAGTAACACCTTTCGTTTGATACCCATATCGTACAAACATTCTAGAGTCACCCCTGGCCCACCCTAATGGCGACATTTCGAAAAGACCTAATGCCCACTCCCTCTTAAAATGCTCAGTAACACTTTTCGTTTGATACCCATATCGTACAAACATTCTAGAGTCACCCCTGGCCCACCCTAATGGCGATATCTCGAAAAGGCGTCCACCTATAGACCTAATGACCACTCCCTCTTAAAATGCTCAGTAACACCTTTCATTTGATTCCCATATCGTACAAACACATTCTAGAGACACCCCTGGTCCACCTTTATGGCGATATCTCGAAACGGCGTCAACCTATGGAGCTAAGGATCACTCCTTTTCAAAATACTCATTAACAGCTTTCATTTGATACCCATATCGTACAAACATATTCTAGAGTCACCCCTGGTCCACCTTTATGGCGATTTCTCGAAAAGGCGTTCACCTATAGAACTAAAGTCCATTCCCTTTTAAAATACTCATTACCACCTTTCATTTGATACCCATATCGTACAAACACATTCTAGAGTCACCCCTGGTCCACCTTAATGGCGATATCTCGAAAAGGCGTCCACCGATAGACCTAAGGCCCACTCTCTCTTAAAATACTCTTTAATACCTTCCATTTGATACACATGTCATACAACCACATTCCAGGGTTACCCTAGGCTCATTTTCCTACATGGTGATTTTCCTTATTTTGTCTCCATAGCTCTCAACTGAGTATGTAATGTCAAAGAGTATATATTGTCAAGAGGCGTCACTCGATACTTTTGTTGTTGCCAAAGCAAATTACTCGATGTTTTCTCAAGGTAGTCGTTGTTTTTTTTTATCAGATGTATTTATAAAAACGCCTTCTATACATTTTCGTGGGGTATTTGTGTTTATTTTACTGATTGTATTAAATTAATTAATTAATTCTCTTTCCAAAAATCGTAATTATGCAAAGTCACTTTACCGCATAACTATATAGGATTCAATTAAAAAAAAACTAAACAAAACTTCCTTGAGAACAGGCATGCTTAACGAACGAAACGATATCATTTCGTTACGATAATCAACGAAATGACTTCGTTTCGTTTATTAGCGTTGATTATCGTAACGAAATGATATCGCTTCGTTCGTTAAGCATGCCTGCTTGAGAATCACATTCGACATGACAGGGTTGCTTTGGCAACAACAAAGTATCGAGTGACGCCTCTTAACAAATATATACTCTTTGGTAATGTTCGGTTACGTCCGAACTTAGCCTTATGCGGCAGTTACCCACCGACGTGTGCCGTACGTAAGGACGTTTGTCGTACGAAGCACGTTTGACCGAACTGTCAAGCCCGTAGGAATCAATGTGTGCGTCTGTGTACATGTACATAACATATTTGTGTGTGTATTGTTTACAGATAAGCACTGTTGCCATTGACCATTTTGCATGTATGCTTATGGAAACATCAACTTTTTCCAATTTAATTTTTGATATTGAAAAAGGCCGGAATACATATTAAATAAGTATAAATAGATTAAATATTTATAATCAGCACTTTTACATGATTATTTCGAATTATTTCCACAATTTTTCAAACTTTAATTAGGCGTTTTTGCATAAAATTGCAAACGGTCAAAAATTAGCGCACAAAAGTTTACTAGGCAACTCTGTCTAGTGAGAGAGCGATCAGCTGACACGTTCTTACGGAAAAAATCAAAATTGTTTTGATTTCTACGTTCCGGGCTACGTACGTACGGGCGTTGCACGTCGGTGAGTTTTCGTTTACATTGCACACTCATAAGATAGGTCGTGTCAGCTGACACGTTTTTTCTACGTACGTTCGTGGATAACTGCCGCATTATTCTGTCTTTAGTTTTTGTAAATATTGTATTAAGTGTTTGATGTGGTCGATGAGCAAAAGCTATAGTGTTGTTGGGTATGTATGTGCCTAACGTTTTCATGTCTGTTAGTCCTGGTACATATGCTATGCCGGTAAATATTTTCTTTTGGTTATCTGCTTTTGTGTTCTGATTTGAATATTTGCTATTGTTCATTTTTGTTGTGATCCATTTTTGTGTTAGGGTGCTCGGAAATCCGTAGCTCTTACAAATAAAGTAATCATTTTAATTATTTTTTTTTAATAATCGGAAAATTTATAATTTTTTCTAACGGTAATCAATTAGTAATTGCTTTTTTCGGAAAACAATTGAAATAATCATTTGCCATTAAAATAGGCATCTAATTAATTGATTACTAATGCTAATTCAAATTTAACAGGTCTGAGCATAAACACTCCTTTGAAATGTTTCTTACCTCATACCTAAGTTGAGAATATATGTACGTATGAGAAGGGTTTGAAAAATCACTTAGTCTTAAATTCAAACATCTGTTGTTTATTTGCGAAACTATACAATAGCGTCTGAAATGTTAATTTTGATTTTCACACCTCATCCTTCAACACCCAAGTCTCCCAGTTTGACATTTCCTAAAGTTGGCGGCCCTATCCGAAACTAGTCCCTTGGAGTGAATCACATTGATTATAGCCTATCAATCAAGTTTAAATATAACCTACACGTTACGGGTCCTTTTACAAATGGGAATACGTAGGCTGTTACGGTCTACTGTTATGGTCTACAGTTACGGTCTACTTGAGAGAGTCGGCGTGCGAACACGCCTAGTGACTAGTGATGGGACCTAAAAGTTGCGATGGAAAAGTATCGAAAAATAACAAGAAAAAGATCGGCGATCACTAGCGAAAAAAGAAGGAAACCACGAGTTTCCGGGGATAAAAAATATGTTCTCTCCTTTTTTGGTTGGCACGCTGACGAAACCGGTCAGACAAAAATTCATTCGTCATCATATAAAGCTAAAACGTAGATTATGATTGAAAATAGTACTTAAATATTTTGAGAAGCGTAAATATTTACGGTATACCTAATTTGAAAATCTCGGATTATTAAATTTTAAACCAAAGTCAATATAATTAAAGATTTGATGTCAAACGCTCAAGCATGATAAATACATTGATTGCGTATGTATATTTAGTTTTAAAAGCTTAGACATGCAAATTTGTACGTTATATTCACATAATTGAAATGTAAAAGCTAATAGATTATTTAAAAGGTGTCTGACTATTTTCATATGCCCTTAATGGAAATTAGCACATACATACTTAAGCATATTGGAGGTTTCTTTATTTGTTTTAACGTAGCCAGTAAACACAATATATATTTTAGATGGTATAGCGCGCCTAGTATTTATTTCTTTTTATATCATACCTAAATATAAACGCAACCTTTAGGTACGGATGTTGAAGAATTTCGTAAAACGTCAAAGGTTCATTGCTCAATTCTCATCAGTTTATGTATCAAAGTACTTGAAGAAAGTTCGTGTTTCAAAACCTGAAGGATTTGTAAGAATACATTCGTCTGTACCCGCGTATAATTAAGCATGTCTACTTAAAGTAATTGATACTCCGAAGTCAGATCACGTTATCATTGTAATATTTCTTTCATCTAATACCTGTAATGAGGTTAAACTAACTGATAAAAGCCCATAATTTACATGCGTAACTTTGAGCGGAAAGGAAATTCTTATGAATAGGGTAATAAAAAGGGAAAATTGCTATAACTGGAAGTAATATTGAGCGAAGTGACATTAAAATAGAATAAAAATAAAAAAAAAGTAAACAAAAATTTAGTTGACATAACATCACCTAAAATAAAATAGACTAAACTAAAATAAAACAAGATAAACTAAAATAGACCGAACCAAAATAATATACACTAAAACCAAACAGGCCAAAACAAAATACAATTAAATAAAATACAACCATTTTTTTCTTAAATACATCCCCCTCTACTTAAATACATCTAGGGCCTTCCGCCAAATTTACGACTAGAACTTTTTCTTGTTATATGGAATATCTAATTCAACCAGATCCTCGTACATTTTGTAATACCTACCACTTAAGATGGTTTCTTTTTATGCTTTAGGGTTCTACTTAGATTATTTCTAATAAGTCTCAGTATTGTAACAAAATGAATTATAAATAAATTGTAATTAGAATGGGAATGCTGACGTCTCCCTTTATTTAGAAGGCATAGGGTAAAACAGGTAAGGGGCCACCGAAAGATTAGGTGCGTCGGTGGCCATGGATTTGAGGGTGGGACAAGCGCCGGGCGTCGCAACAACACCCGCGGCACCTCCTCTATATATTCGGCCCTTCATTTCTTCAGTTTTATGTTTATTATTTTGATTTTCAGCGTTGGTAGTCGGCCATGTCCGGTTCGGTAAATTTTTTTTTGCGGTTTTCTTTTTGAATTTAAATTTTTGAATGTTAACGGTCTGTCCGTGACATCCGGTTCGGCCGGATGTTGTTTTCTTTTGAATTATAAGCGTTTTGAGTAATCTCTGCGCTTCTGTCGGTGAATTTGACAACTGTTAGTTTTGATAGGCATGATATGACTTTTTTTCTGTTTATGGCGCAGGAACAGTAAGGTTGGCAAGGACCCGCCCCAGCCGACAATAACTAGCCACTGTGCACCACTACATCATGCCGACTGCCTTCCTTGCTGCTTCCACCGAAAATAAAATTGTATTTAATATTTACCAGGTGAGGCTTTGTCCTTCGCAAAAGTGATGAAAGCAAAAGCTTTCCGAAGACAGTCGAACTAGCCTGAAAACTTCAAATCAAAGATAATTTTTATTTGATTCGGCATCCAAATGAAAAATATTTTTTTTTGTCATATGATTCTTCAGACGAATCAAAGATACTTTTTATTTGTGATTTGGTTTCTGAGCCAAATCAAAGATACTTTTTACACCTTTTATGCAAATGGACTGGTACATTAAGTTTGGTCCGAATCTCAAAATTGTAAGTCCTTAAAAGGGAAGAGATATACCCACCGCTAAAAATACGGAAATAATCATGATGATGATCGCAATGCATTTAGCCTTGCACGGGTATACATATGTATATTGCTTTCCGATAATAACTGTGTCGGAACAGATCTTTTGGGCCTCAGATTTTCCGAGGTTATCGGCTTTCAAAATACAAGAACATGTCATTTTCGTACAACGCAAAAAATCTCCTGCTTTTAAATGGAGCTTAAAAGAAATCCAGACTGAAGTTGTTCATTTGTCCAAAAATTGGGAGACTGGATGTCTGCTATACATAGCTTGGGATTGAGTTTAAAGCTCTTGGTTCTTTACCACAAAGTGCCTCCAACAGGTCGCGTAAAACTCTTTTTAATGGAAAAGCAACATAAACTGAAAACTTCCCATTTCACACATACTCTATGGAAAAAATTATCAATTCATATACGAGATGCTATAACTCGTCATATGGCGCAGTAGGGGATATTTACTACAAAGAATTCTAAACGTTATTTGTTCACCGTAATACAGTAGGGGGACCCATGAAAGCATATAAACTTATAAGGTGTAAAATTATATCCATTTACACACGCTGTTATATGAACGCACCTAGTAATACTCTTGATAAACTTGATTGTTTATCAGATGTATTATTGTTTAACAAAATTTTTTAGATTGTTATACTAATTAAAAAATGCCAAGATTAAGTGAAAAATCAAAACTAAAACGTCTGTACTAAGATATTCTTGTAAATGACTTGCTAATGTTGGAGATTTCTGATGAAAATGCCTGCTGTAATGTCTGCAAGGTTGCATTCCTTTGAGTTTACCGCGTTTTACACAATGAAATGTGCGCGTAAATTTATACAAATTGGGTAAATGATTTTTCATACAAAATTTGACAGTTCGTTTACGCACTAGATAAATTTATACGTTTACACACTTTATAAGGCATTTATACGGTTACATGAGTCCCCCTAGTATACTATTAACAAGGTTTATTTTATTAAATGCAGATTATAGGTGCATATGCTTTATATGGGGGAATCCTAATGTGAGCGTAACGTGAAGATATAAGCGGAGGAAAGAAATCGAACTCGGATTCGGGTCTGCAAAAGGACTCCTTGCTATTTCGTAAGACATCGTAATGTTTAAAGTGTCAGTTGAAAGCACTGAGAGGCATGGTATAAAAAAGAAGGTAGTTCCACTCAAAAAATTTTGACGTATTTGGGGACTTTGAAGTTTCATAATGTTTGTTGTTTTGCTAGAAGCGTTGTCATACCGTTACTTTTTAAAGCGAAATTGTGGTTTTTCGGGATGTGCATTTCTTTCAGGTTGGCAATGGTCATCTGAGACAATAATAACATGCTTTAGTACTATCTATGAGCATATATATCGATTGATCGATCAGTAAAACATGCAATTTTATTGAAAAATAGTGGATGATAACTACATTGGTTAATAACTCATATGGCAGCTTGACCGCAAGCAGAAAAAAATACAGGAAAACCCCTGTTGTTCTAGCATGACCCTATTACCATGCCTCTTTAGTGGATATTTCTCAAGGCATGCTGAAAAAAAGTGTTCCTCCAAAGCCTGCAGTGTGTGGTAGGTATTTAGTTTGTTACGTTTGCTGGACTCCACATCCACGCCAATGCTATAATAGCACAGAATATGTATCGGCGGGTCTTGCCCCAAGGTGACCCCTGCTACAAAGGCATAAGAAAGCTCAATTATAGTGTCTAACCTGCCGAACTACAGGGAAATGTTCTCTAAAAAATGGCTTGGCAATTCCTTCCTCCAGCTTACTAAAAAGGTAAAAAAATGTGGTCTTCTCCAATTGCCAATTTATCACCATTTAATGTCATAAAAATTGCATTTAAGTATGCTAAACTCTTTAGAAAAACAGGTGTTGGTTTATAAAAACATCCTTTGGTAAAGCAATTGACAAACGTAAATGTTTTGTCAAAATGTTGTGAGCAAACGTATGGGCTCTACGGCTGTATTTCCTTGGCTGCTTTGCATACTTCGATCCATGTTTCTTCCATCACAGCAGTTTTCGGGAGCTCGAAACTTATTATTAAATACCTTCTTTTCTAGGCTGATATTTCGTATTGAAATATTTTCAACGCATGCGGCTCATTTTTTTCTTTTCTATTTAAAATACCTATGAAAGAAATTGAGTAGTATCCGTTAACATGAAATCCATCAAAATTAGAAAAATGCATAACATTTTTTAATGTGGTAGCTTGTTTTGATGAAATTGTCATTGTCCCCGTAAGAGTCAAGTGGCTAACGTCACACTAAATGGAACTACCTCCATTTTTTGTATCATGCTTCGAGGGGACAGAAGAAGAAGTAGTAGACAATTATTTTGGGCATCCAATTTTCCAAATTAAATTTTTTTTTGATTTCGTTGCTTTTAATCGATCTTTAAATAAATACATTTCTTGTATCCGTAAAAGTGAGGTAAAAAAAAACGTCAGTAAAGGCCAAACTTATAACTTATTATTCGATATAGTCTCCAAATGCTTCTGAAGTCGTCCCGAAATAATTCCTAAAATAATCCGATCATTAAGTTGTTCCGAATTTGTTCTGATGTAGTATCGAAACGGTGGCGAAGTAGTCCCAAAAAGCTGCAGGAATATACATATGATACAGTTTCATCATTTCAATATTTGATCGGAGTCCGTCACACCTTTAAGGATGGACAAAGGTGACACATAGCTCAAAATCAGTTGATATACACACGCACTTATTTGTAGCACGTATCAAGTAAGAAGTATAAGGTATCTTTAATTTAGATAGCGACCCAAATCAAAAACAAAAATTGTCTCTCATTTACCTAATGGACCAAATAGCAAATAAAAAGATTTTTTTATTTGGACGCCGAGTAAATTTCTCTGAAGAATCAAATAACAAATAAAAAATATTTTTTATTTGGATGCCGAATCAAATAAAAGATAAAAAATATCTTTGATTTGAAACATTTTTAAAATAAAAAATACATTTTATTTTTGGATTCGTGATTCATTCAAATAAAAATCACGCAACCCTTGCCGGCGTTAAACTCATGAATTCTTAAATAAAAAGTATAAATTGAACACACATTAAACAAACAACAACGAAATTGTAATTTTCCGCGTTACTAAGGCGACAAAGTTATAAACAAACGAAAATTATTGTGATTGTCGAAATTTGCTTATTTAATTGCTGCAGTTTTGGTGCAACTAAAATGTTTCAAATCGTGCCCAAGCATACCGGTGTTTATAATATTCGTGATAGCATTGAATTTCTGGAAATCGAAGTGCATTTTCGTCATATCAACTCCTTGCTGAAACTGCCAAAGTTGCAATTAAACCGCACCACGAATAAAAGTGCCGCAAAGAACGGCGAGAGTGTGGAACAACCGGAAAATGTGACCAACATCACCCGAATACGTTGGCAGCAAAAGTTATTCAGCCCAGGTGAATTTGAATTGTATAAAGATTCCAGAAATTGTATAACCGACGTGCAGAAAAAGTATCATCAGTGGTTGCAAGCTAATGCAGCACAATCAGAAACATCAAGCAGTACAACGTCGATGGGCACTGGGAGTAAACGAAGACGAAGAAAGAAACAAAAGAAGAAGTCACGTAAGGCAAAAACTGCAACGCCGCCAGAACCACAATATGGCGAGATCTTCACTTATGTGCAAGAGGATAATTTCATACCCTGTACGATGGAAAAAACGTTGGAGCTGCAATCCAACACAAAAGAAGACGTACAGCTTATGTACGTTTACGCCGCCATAACTCCAGATACAGAACTGCTTAAGCTTTCCTGGCATCCACAATTGCGTCAGCTACGTTTATATCCAGACTTCAATGATTTTAATGTGAATCCTTACTTCATCGAGATAGATACCGATTATCGACATTTGTACGCTTATGCGATACATAACGTTTCGCAGCGTTGCTTCAATGCAAGCCCAACGCTGTATTTAGAATTACCCGAATTGGCTACACATTGGCAGCAGGAGCGTGACTTGAGCACCGAATTTGCCATGCCACCAAAACGCACAACACGTGTCGTTCTTCTATTTGAGCTGCGTACAGCGCAAGGTTTCAGTTATGACAACATTCATGTACGCTATCACATTCAGCTGCCAGCAAATGTATTGCCGGAAGAAGGCGTTTTACATGCCAGTACTCATGCGAGTACACCAAGTCAGAGCAGTGATAGCAAATGTTACTTTGGTTACACTTTTCAATTGACGCTACTTTGCGAAGAGAATTTCAATACCGCACACTTGCTGCACATCTACTTTGAACTCATTTCCATCGATAGTTGGGAGCGTGAGCGTGCTGAGGGTTATACACATTATTCTACATATCTCTTTACCGGCGCACATACCGTTGAGTTGCAATGTTTGCGTCCTACTGCAGGATTTTTGGACACAATATCGCGTTATCTGATTGGTGGTCGTCGTAAATTTGATTTTATGCGTTTTTATACCGATAATTCGGTGGATACAACAATACAATGCCGCTATGGTTGTCGTATGGAGAGCACTGGCGTTCTTGAGCTTACTTGTCAACGTTTCACGCAACGCAATTGCGACTTATTAAGTCCATGTAATAATCGCATGAGCGGCATGACATTAGATGATATAATGTTGGCCTATCGTGAGGCTCGAAGGCGTCTCGAGGCTGTGGTTCTAAAATGATTGTTGAACTTGAATTAAGGTATAAAATAAAATTATAAATATTTGCTAAGTTTTTTTTTACACTACAATTACAACTTCAGGTTTGCGCTGATTTTAGATAGCGGGTCTAGAATAAAATGCAACAATCCCAAGGAGTTAATCATATCGTACGATAACTGTCTTAGGGTAATTTTCGCCAGTTAGTGGTAACTCAAGTCCACAATTACTCCCAAGAACGTACCGGATCTATATCCATATCAAAGGACCATCAACATCGATAACACACCCCAATATACAAAAAACATTCACTCCCCAATACCTTCGGGGTGTGTCTTTATCGTTAATATAAAAACAACATTAAAGTACCAGCCCGACCAACTCGAAAACGATTAATATGACCAAATTAAACCTTCTAGGCCATTCCGCCCCAACCCCCTAGTTCGATGAGGAAGTTGTGATCGCCTCGCCTGCTAAATATATGATACATTCATATTTGTAACAGGATTCCCCTCGTGTAGGCGAGTTTGACCAGCTATGGGTTGCGAAAGCTATGATGCGTTGTATTGTGCTTATCCTCTTGAATCCCAGATAAGGTAGCATACTAGGGGTTGTGTAGCGCAACCCTTTCAAGTCGTTGTCGGAGCAATTTATAGCTCTTCTGCGCATTTGTTTACCTCACCCACCCTTGACAAATCCTGTTTATTTAGCAGACGATGATCTGCAATCATAAGTTCTTCAGTGAACAAGGGAGTAGAGTGGCCTAGAAGGTTCAACGTGGTCACTTCAATCGTTCCTGAGTAGGTCGGGATAGTACCTTAATTTTGTTATTTTCTGGAACGTACGAAATCAGCATTCAGCAAGGGGTCGTCAACATCAATAAAACTCTCCAAATCTTTAGCTAGTGTCCTTATTGTAACAACAAGAGGAAGATCATATAAAACCTCTCCGGTCATTGTAAAGTTTTACCCATATAAAAACACAAATATACTAGGGCACAATTTTTACGGAAGAAAATATAACTCGGTTGTTACCAGTGATTTTCAGCACTCGAATATACTACTAGGGCTTCTGTTGTCTAGAACGCCCAACGCACCGCCAAATAACATGAAAGCTGTCAATTGCTGGCTATAAACCAGAGAAGCTCTCCCTACATCTACACAATGCAAACTTTAGATGTTGGGTTAGGTGGTAGCTGCCCTGGTAGGGGAAGCTCACTTGGACAGCATGAAGGTCCGTTGTGATACCACATAAAATAACGGTGACGGGATTGATATATTTTTATTTATTTATTTTATTTTATTTATTTATTTATTTAAAGTCGACGCATACACAAAGCGGTCGACTAATAATATTGTAATAGAACAGATATATATGTAAATACATAGCCATCCTTAAAATTAAAATTTAGTATGTTATAAAAATTTGACATCGCGTTGCATAAGAAAAATAAAATTAAAATATCAGGCTAAACCTAAGAGTATGGCAGTATGTAAAGCGGCAAACGAACATTCAAAGCCAATGCAGTTGTACAAATCATTGTAACGCGAGCACCAATGACACAAGGGCCTATTTCCGGCAAAATTTTGCCGGCATAGAGGTAAATGAAAAGGCACAAAATGTCTGGAGGCCCTAGCAGGAACAGTAAAATTTAGTGGACTGATTAGGTCAGGGGAGTCAATCACGCCGATGATGAGCGTGTGAATGAACATAACGCCTAGTAATACTCTACGATTCTCTAGAGATGGCAAATTAATTAGAAGAAGCATATTCCGGTATGGTGGAAGATGAGTACTCGAGAATAGGACGTACCAGCGAGGTATAAAGAATCTTGGTGAAATAAGGGTCTCTCTTTAGCCCAACGTTTGATAAATCCTAGTTAATTGTATCAAAAGGTTCATAAATTTTGTTTTATTATTTTTATAAAAACGATATTCATGTATAAATTGCCATGTATCGTGAAATGCCAAATTTTGTGCCTACCATGGTATAAATATTACAAGGTAAACCCGGTGAGAGCCGAAATGACGTTTAAAAAAATTTTCAAATTATCACTGCTCTCACATTTTTATTTTTTTATTTTGATGTTGTTTTAATAACAAAAATATAACAAACTGTAATATATTTGGTAATTCTATACGACAGCATGACACTCTTAATACACGTCCAAAAATATCAAGAGGAGTATCAAAAGACGCGTTTTGGATCCAGGATCGCGAATCCGAAAGCGGAGGTAAAAAATTTTGGGTATGTAAGAGATATTTGCAAAAGAAATTTTGAAAATTTTCATGTGGTTGTTGTAATTTTGATGATTATGTGGTGCCCACAAAAAATTGTGAACATAAGTGTTTTCCGCGGATATAGTTTTGGTCTCCAAACCGGTGTTGAACCCACCCAATGTAATTTTTTAAAAGCGCGGCCAAAGGCCGCCAATGTAGCATGGTGTTCTGCGCAAAAATACTATGGATCCCACCCTCGGTTTCGGAGCACTCCGTGGTCATTTTTCGGTTTTTCGTTAATATCTTTTGAATGATCTAAAATATTTAATTTCCGCATTCGGATTATTGTTGTCGAGGTCAATACGAGTCTTTTGACACCTCTCTCGGTATTTTTGGACGCGTATTACCGGTGTCATGCTGTCGTATAGAATTACCATATATTTTTGCGTTCTACCAATTATATTATGATATTTTATCCAAAACCGAATTTTTTATTGGTGGAGATAACCAAAAAATAAGAAATCTCAACGGTCAACCGCATTCCAGAATTTTCAATTCAAGAATTGTATTGTGGTTTCCCGCAAAAGGAAGAATCAGGCCAGGATCCTCTTCTGAGGAATTTTCTTCAACAAATTGTTTAGAAATGTATCAGCGTCTGCGCGACGAGAAGAAAAGCCCGACTTACCGCCAAGGTCTACGGAAGAGATACATATCTACTAATAATAACAATTTGGTGTATATATCTGAGGAGATTAAGGTCTAGTTTTCCATTCAATTCGAAGGCTACTTATCGTGTATTCGTTTTTCTACGAACTATCTCACCTAAATACATGTTTTGTGCCGACCCAAAAATTTATCTGCTAATTCGGACGAACTTTTGGTGCCAGGGTAATACCGAGGGACAATCAATACCATTTATACAAATTTTCTTAAATATTTTTGATGGATAGGCCAACACACTAACTCAACACCACGGCGGCAGACTTTGACCGTTCAGCCGGTAAATGCAGCCTCCACGAACTATCATACTCCAACTGGACGATGATGTTAGCTAAGCTGCGAAGAGCTACAGCGTTTTTGCTGACGTGGGCAAGTTATGGGAAGATCTCCACTGGGTTCGGAGAAACAGGTGGGGGAAGACTTTGATCTCTCTTGGTGCCCCCTGTTGGCGTCAGTTATCGCGAAACAGGGCTAGCTGGAGTCCCTTGTTACGCAACGACCAGCATCTCCTGAACGGTTAAGCGCCAATTAAAAAAAGGTATCTTCCAACCGCGAGGAAAAGGACCAAAACAAACCAAAGAATATCTCCAAGATCATTTTTTCCGCAGTAGCGAGGACACTTAAAACTGGTGATCTCTTATAAAGTGAAGTTTCAGCATATTTACGGGTTAAAGACATATCAACCAAGTGAAGAAGGATGAATGAAAAATCAATAGGGGTGATCTCCAACATTCGTTCTTCTTTCCCTTTGCATAATAGCACGTGTTGAGGCACCCACTATATTGGTAACTCATTTTTTTGCCATATACATAAAAACCGATTTCAAAATTTTCTAAATATTTTTTCACTTATTTCATCAGCATTTTATTTTTTTGGTATTAAAAAAATTAAAATGCCAAACCAACAATTTTTTTTGTGTTTACTTTGGTTTGGCATTTCCACAAAGTTTAAGAGAGTGATTTAAATTTTTTTTAAATCAAAAACCATTATGGCCGCCAAGAAGAGTAAATCGTTTTACCTGGTAATATTTATGGGGGTGGTATCCATAGTATTTTTGCACAGAACACCTTTCTGCATAAAAATTACCCTGGGTGGAACCAACACCGGTTTGGAGACCAAAACTATGTCCGCGCAAAACACTTATGTTTAAAATATTTTTTGTGGGTACAACAACATTACAACAACCACATGAAAATAGCCAACTTCAACTGCAAATATCTCCCGGCAGAGATAAAAATTTTCTTTTCCGCCTTCGGAATATTGTTGTTGTTGGTCAATAGGCGTCTTTTTACACCTCTCTCGATATTTTTGGTAGCGTGTTAGCAGTCGACCCCCTCAACTAGACTTTTACCGACAATTCAAACACCAATTTGCTTGTAATTAAGAACTCTTTAAGAGCACATTTTTTTATTTATTTTATAATAAATTTCTATTTTTAAAATTGTTGCAAAAACCGTGTAAAAAATTTGTTCTGGGGCACATTTTTGCACGCAAGGAAAACTACATACGCAAAATTTTACTCTCTATGATATTCCGTTGAGAAAAAATGGCCCAGTATTGATGTTAGATATTTTCATCCCCTATATCCCCCCTCCCCCCCCAGCCCTCAACCACCCCGTAGATCCGCGCCTGGACCGGCTTCACCCGGTGAAAAGTCATTTGCTTACATTTAGAGCAATTCAAAAATTAATTTGTAGTACACCAGCTTTGAAATGAGTCAAGATCGGCCTGAAGCTGACCAAAACAGAACAAGTTTAAAGGCAGATATGTGTAACAAAGTTTTACATCATCTGCGTACATAAAAACTCTCGAATGTAAGATAACCTATGGTAAGTAATTAATTAATAGGGTAAAAAGTAATGGACCCAAATAGCTACCTTGGGGCACGCCAGAAGTTACATCAAACGACTTTGAAAGATTGTTGTTGAAAACTCGCTGAGTCCTATTTTCAAGATAACTTGAAATCCAACTTAATAAAGGCGTTGGAAAGCCCAGAAGATCAAGTTTGTGAACTAAGAGCTCGTGATTAACAGAGTCAAATGCTTTACTAAAGTCGGTGTAAATTACATCTGTGTGTTTGCAATCTAAAAAACCATAACAAAGGACGTAAATTCAAGCAAGTTGGTAGTTGTTGATCTCCGATGCACAAAACCATGTTGACAAGGTGATATTAAAGAGCACAGATATTGAAGCTGGTATGTAATTATCTGCTCAAAAGTTTCAGGAATAGCTGAGAGCTTAGCTATGCCTCTGTAGCTCTCAATATTAGACCTACTACCTTTTTATGCAAAGGTATAATAAACGATTGTTTCCAAATAGATGAGAACGATGCGGATTCCAGAGATAGTTTAAATAATTTAAAGTTACGTTCAGATAAGCTGACAGCACAGTACTTAAGTACACAACTAGGAACACCATATTGACCTGGTGAAGATATCGATTTCAATGCAAGAAGACTATGAAGAACAGTATCTTTATCAATAAATGGGTTTAAAATATTATAAGAACTTTCCAAGCTATATGGATAAACACAGACTGCACACATTGCACTCAAAAAATTTTATTGGTAAAACTAACCGAAAAACTATGTTAAAACGGCTCCAACCTATAAATATGGGTGAAACCAACCAATAGAAAATAGTTAAAAACCTTTACTGAAGTCGTGGTTAAAAATTGTTAATTTTACCAAAAAGAAACGGTTGATATTTAACCATGTGAAGTTGGTTGACCTAACCATAAAAGTAGGTTCGTATGGCTCCAACCTATAAAAATTGGTAAAATTAACTTATATTAATAGTTATTTCCATCTAACCACAAAAGTTGGTAAAAAGTAGTGCAAAAATTGTAATATAACCACAAAATTTGTAGAATTAACTATTTTTTTTACTACTAAGTTACTATAAAAATTGTATTGTTACAAAAATTGTGGTACATAGTACTAAACGATAAAAATTGTCATAGTGCTATTTACATTGTAGTCCTACTCTTTATATTGTAGTCCTACAATATAAATTGTGTGATAACAATTTTAATGGTTTAGTACTACCATTAATGTTATTTTGATCTTTGTGGTTACATATCTACTTTAATTTAAATATCAACGTTGTAAAGATTAAAACATAAAATTTATATTTTATTCGCGAAAGCTTATTTATTTCTTTTAAAAAGATAATAAAAACAAGTAAGGAAGGCTAAGTTCGGGTGTAACCGAACATTACATACTCAGTTGAGAGCTATGGAGACAAAATAAGGAAAATCACCATGTAGGAAAATGAACCTAGGGTAACCCTGGAATGTGGTTGTATGACATGTGTATCAAATGGAAGGTATTAAAGAGTATTTTAAGAGAGAGTAGGCCATAGTTCTATGGATGGACGCCATTTAGGGATATCGCCATAAAGGTGGACCAGGGCTGACTCTAGAATTTTTTGTACGATATGGGTATCAAATGAAAGGTGTTACTGAGCATTTTAAGAGGGAGTGGGCATTAGGTCTATAGGTGGACGCCTTTTCGAGATATCGCCATTAGGGTGGGCCAGGGGTGACTCTAGAATGTTTGTACGATATGGGTATCAAACGAAAGGCTTTACTGAGCATTTTCAGAGGGAGTGGGACATTAGGTCTATACGTGAACGCCTTTTCGAGATATCGCCATTAGGGTGGGTCAGGGGTGACTCTAGAATGTTTGTACGATATGGGTATCAAACGAAAGGTGTTACTGAGCATTTTAAGAGGGAGTGGGCATTAGGTCTATAGGTGGACGCCTTTTCGAGATATCGCCATTAGGGTGGGCCAGGGGTGACTCTAGAATGTGTTTGTACGATATGGATATCAAATTAAAGGTATTAATGAGGGTTTTAAAAGCGAGTGTCACTTAGATGTATATGTGAAGGCGTTCTTGCGATATCGACCAAAATGTGGACCAGGTGATCCAGAAAATCATCTGTCGGGTACTGCTAATTTATTTATATATGCAATACCACTAACAGTATTCCCGCCAAGATTCCAAGGGCTGTTGATTTCGCCTTGTAGAACTTTTTCATTTTCTTCTACTTAATATGGTAGGTGTCACACCCATTTTACAAAGTTTTTTCCAAAGTTATATTTTGCGTCAATAAACCAATCCAGTTACCATGTTTCATCCTTTTTTCGTATTTGGTATAGAATTATGGCATTTTTTCATTTTTCGTAATTTTCGATATCGATAAAGTGGTCGAATTTCGGCCATTTTTTATACCAAGATAAAGTGAGTTCAGATAAGTACGTGGGCTAAGTTAAAGATATATCGGTTTTTGCTCAAGTTATTGTGTTAACGGCCGAGCGGAAGGACAGACGGTGGACTGTGTATAAAAACTGGGCGTGGTTTCCACCGATTTCGCCCATTTTCACAGAGAACAGTTACCGTCATAGAATCTATGCCCCTACCAAATTTGAGAAGGATTGGTAAATTTTTGTTCGACTTATGGCATTAAAAGTATTCTAGACAAAATCTTACTAATTTTATATTCTGCGTCATAACGTCAACCCATCTACCAAGTTTCATCGCTTTAACCGCCTTTGGCAATGAATTATCGCATTTTTTCGGTTTTTCGAAATTTTCGATATCGAAAAAGTGGGCGTGGTTATAGTCCGATATCGTTCATTTTAAATAGCGATCTGACATGAGTGCCCAGGAATCTACATACCAAATTTCATCAAGATACCTCAAAATTTACTCAAGTTATCGTGTTAACGGACGGACGGACATGGCTCAATCAAATTTTTTTTCAATACTGATGATTTTGATATATGGAAGTCTATATCTATCTCGATTCCTTTATACCTGTACAACCAACCGTTATCCAATCAAAGTTAATATACTCTGTGAGCTCTGCTCAACTGAGTATAATAATTCACAAAAAGTTACAATGTTCAAGCTTTTTCCGCTTTTCTTAAGTTATCCATAACAGTCTTTTAGATGACGTTTAAACATAAATGAATATGTGTACGTTCAGTTACCAAAAATAAGATTAAACCACAATCTATTCTGAATCTCTTTAAGCGTTCTTTTTTTTAAATTCAATATTCGAAACATTGCTTGCGTTACTGAAATATGTCTTACTTAAAATTGTGCCGTTATTAACAAATCCTGTTGTATACTTATCTTAAAACCTTTTTCGAGCAATATTCTATTAGAGAATTTAAGTAAACATTTTTATGCTATGTTCAAACAGAAAAATAAATTGAGGCAATATCAATTCAAATTGAGTGGTGTTCATACAACTCAATTTAGCTTACACAATAGTAATTTGATGGCCAGTTGGCTCATCTCTACAGCAACAACATACCTGTGTTCAGAATGTCAAAATGTGCGTGTTGGAATTAGGTGAATGGAATGGAATGAAAACATAAAACTTTAAAATTTTTGTGTGTTGTAAGATAATGTGTTCAATGTTTTGGTTTCATTTTGAGTTTGCCATCCTCTTTGACAATTCCTACTCCAGTGAAATGAAAAAAATAATATCAGCTGATGAGATGAGCCAACCATATAGTTGAGCCATGCGCAGCTGACGTTTAAATCTACTCAATAAACACACTTTACAAGGTTGTATTTACAGTTTGAAACAATTTATTACGCAATTTTTTTTAAATTGGCAATTTGTTATTACAATTTATTATATGATAAATTGCGTAATAAATTGCCCAAATGGTATAAATTGCCAATATGGCGTGTGTTTGTACCTAGTATTAGTTGCAATTGAAATGCTCGTATTTTTTCTCTATGTTATTGAATTCATGTATGTTTTTAATTCGCTGTTTTAGATTCGAATTTAAAGCACCAGAGATTTTTTAATGGTCCAACATTTTTTATAAATTTTGGGTAGTGAATCAGGAACTTTTTGAAGAATTGCTTGTTGATTGGCTGCAGTTTAAATATGGTGAATTTTCAATGTCTTCCAGGAAGGTCGTATCTACAGATATTGTACCGCAGGCTTTAGCATCAGCATATCCCTTAAATAAAAAAGTTTATTTTGTTTACCGAATAAAATTCTATAATACTAGGTTCAAACACACACCAAATTGGCAATTTATACTATTTGGGCAATTTATTACGCAATTTGTCATATAATAAATTGTAATAATAAATTGCCAATTTAAAAAAAATTGCGTAATAAATTGTTTCAAACTGCAAATGCAACATTGTAAAGTGTGTTTATTGAGTATACTTAAACGTCAGTTACGCATGGCTGAACTGTATGGTTGGCTCATCTCATCAGCTGATTTTATGTCTTTCATTTCACTGGAGTAGGGATTGTCAAAAGAAGATGGCAAAATCAAAATGAAACCAAAACATTGAACACATTTTCTTACAACACACAAAAATTTCAAAGTTTTATGTTTTCATTCCATTTCATTCGCCTAATAATGTGCGTGTTCATTTTGACAGTCTGAACAAAGGTATGTTCTTGCTGTAGCGATGAGCCAACCAGCTATCAAATTACTATTGTGTAAGCTAAATCGAGTTGTATGAACAGCACTCAATTCAAATCGAAATTTCCTCAATTTATTTTTCTGTTTGAACATAGTATAATTTTACGCGTGTACTTACATTTGCGATTTTCCATTGCTGAAGCTTGAAACGATACTCCACTTTTTCTCCTAATTTACGTTCCCGGAATAAGTATGTCAAGTCCTGCTCTTTCCAAATATCTTAACCGTTTAAGTGTAATAGATTCGTCTACAATTCGTCAAAATATTACACATTTAATAAGTTTTAATTATTTCTTTTACAAACTACAATCGATGCATGCAATTATTTCCACACTTTTTATGTGAGCAATAAAAGCAACAACAGAACCAAAGCCAAATAACGGAATGGTTGCATGACGCAGTTTCAGCAGCATATTTGTTAATTTACAAAACTACCGTGTTAATTTTGCAATATGTTGTTGAATCCCCAAGTTTCTAATAAAGATTCTAGTCCGTCCTTTTCAGAAGATTCTAAAATATTCTTTTCCATTTTTGTAATTTTGCACACAATACTAACACACGACCGGCTTCCTCAAGGTTTTCAACGAACTGATTGCAATGAGCGTCGGCTTCTATTATTGCAATCGTTTTATTTTTTAACTGCTGTATCAATGGTACTTAATGGACGTTATTATTTCGTTACGATAATTAACGTTAATAAACGAAACAAAGTCATTTCGTTTCGTTTATTAACGTTAAGAACGTCAAATTAACGAAATTATTTTGTTTCGTTTTCTGCCATATCAAAACGAAATCAAATCGTTTATGTTGATTATTAATTTCAAACTATGCTGGCAATGCTATGTTATCCATTTTGATGGCGGAGTCATTAAAGGTGAAAGCATTAGCCAAGCTGATTGCAACTTTTCTCATGAATTTTGACAGTACGAAGATTTCTCAGAGTATTTTTGACATTACCACCAACGAATTACACAAACAAATTGCATGGAGTTTGTGTGTATGTCCGCTCGCTGTTACCGCCTTACGGCTTTACCATGGCTATAGCATTGCCAGCACAATTCAAACATAAAGTATCACGTTTTTGTTAACGTTTTTAACGTTAATGAAAGCTTTTCGTTTCGGTTAAAAACGAGATACAATTTATCTTGATAATTCCTCTATCGATAATATTTCGAAGTGTTTCAACAGAAACGGTGGAATTTTTTGATAAACGATTATCTTAACGTTAAGGTGCATCCCTGATTTTAACCGAGTGGTACTGGTATAATTAACCAAGGTTTATGGTTGGTTTAACGATTTTTGAAATGAACAATTTCATAGTAAAATTAACCAAATAAGATCAGGTAAATCACACTAACAAAATAACATTAGAAAAAAAATACGATTTACGTACATAGGTTAATTTTAGAAACGAAATAGTAAGCGAAGAAAGCAACAATTTTTGAACTGGGTTAATTCTACTATATTTATTGGTAAAAAAAAACAACAAAATATAAAGAAAAATTTTACTTTTTCTAATAGTTAATATAACAAGATAAAATTGTTTAAATTACAACAATAAATTATACGGGGTATGCACTAACCGAAAAAAAATTGTTAATTGATTTTTGCAATTTCCATAGTAGTAAAATTAACCACGGAAATTGTTAGATTTAACCAATGTTATTTTTCTGGGTGTGGGATGAATAGGTTGATTTAAAGAATTCAGCAAATCTGCGATTTCATGATCAGAATTGGGTTTTTGCACCCATAAATAAAAGTAGATCTAAACCCAGAAGTTTTCTTTTTGGAATTAACAAATCTGTAGAAACGTTTTGGGTTATTAATAAATTGGAATTTGCAGCTTGATAAGTAACCTTTATAACATTGCTGATTAAGACGCAGAAAATTGGAGCGCGCAACTAAATATGTAGAAAAATCCATAGATTTTCCAGATTTTTTTGAAACTCTTATAGAGTCTAGATTTAATATTATTAAGTCTTAATAGTTGCCTTGAGAACCAAGGTGGTTTGCCCGTGGTAGTACTGCAATAACGAAGGGGAACACAGCTTTCAAAGAAAGCATCAAGAGAGCTATAAAACAAGAATGTCGCTGTTTCTACGTTTGTACACGCATAAAGACTCGACCAGTCATGGGCAGCAATCAATTTATTGAGCTTACTAAAATTCGTTTTTGAAAAACATCTCGAACGGGGTCGGGAATTTGGTTTAGGAACATCGAGCATCACAGGTTGAACAACATCCAGTACTATCTCAAGCGTAGGATATAGAGAGTCTTCAGGTAGGGATAATGGGGTAGTTCGGGTTGGTGTAATACCCGCAGAGTCATCTGTAAACACGAAGTCTAAGATTTTCCTTTTGAAATTTAAAATATTATTCATTTGGAGAAGAGATGTATCTAGCAGGATATTTAAAAACTCGTGCTGAGTGGTGGGAGTCATAAAATTTTAGTTGATAGTATTGATCCAATTTACTGATGATAAATTGAAATGACCAAAAACTACTAGGCGGTCTTTGTCTCGCAATTGCGAGTACAAACTACAAATAACAGTGCTATGACATATATAAACGTGTATATCCGATCGTGGCGGTATATACGAGCAGCAGATAAACAAACTAAAATTGTGCAATGCAAGCTTTACTGCTACGAATTCAATGTCAGTTGTGATGTCCAATAGCCAGGCATGCTTAACCAACGAACCGATATCATTTCGTTACGATAATTAACGTTAATAAACGAAACAAAGTAATTTCGTTTCGTTTATTAACGTTAAGAACGTCAAATTAACGAAATGATTTTGTTTCGTTTTCTGCCACATCAAAACGAAATCAAATCGTTTATGTTGATTATTAATTTCAAACTATGCTGGCAAAGCTGATTGATGGCAAAGTCATTAAAAGTGAAAGCATTAGCCAAACTGATTGCAACTTTTCTCATGAATTTTGACAGTACGAACAAACAAATAACATGGAGTTTGTGTGTATGTCCGCTCGCTGTTACACCTTACGGCTTCACCATGGCTATAGCATTGCCAGCACTATTCAAACATAAAGTATCACGTTTTTGTTAACGTTTTTAACGTTAACGAAAGCTTTTTGTTTCGGTTAAAAACGAGATACTATTTATCTTTATAATTTCTTTATCGATAATATTTCGAAATGTTTCAACGGAAACGGTGGAAATTTTTTGATAAAGGATTAGCTTAACGTTAAGGTGCATCCCTGCCAATAGCAGAAACTCAGATGGAAGCGTCGAGTCAACAGCTACAAGGACACCACCTGCTCTAGCTCCACGATCACGCCGATGAACTACATATTTACTTGAGAAAAGTTCAGAGTTAAAATTATCAGCTTTTGACCAGGTTTCAGTAACAGCTGTAACTTGAGAAGAAAAATATAAATTCAGAAAAAAGGTACTTAATTTCGATCTTAGGCCGCGAACACTTGGTAGGTGATGGTTATTTTTTCATTGTTTCCGCAGAGATTTTTGAGTTTTTTGAAGTTCTTGCGGCGTTTGGTGTTTTTTTTAAACAAATGCACAACTGAATGTTTCGGCCAGAATGAATATTCAAGAACTCTATCGGGCACTGATATTTTAAAGGATGAAATGTTCCTATTTTAATAGATTGTGAAAGGTCTAGCTCATCATCTATATACTTAATAATATCATTTTCCATAAGCAAAGCATGAAGACGTGATACAAAAATTGTCCTGCGAGGCGGCACGGCAGTCACCTGCCTCGGTTGCGCAGTGTCAACATTAGGCTAACGCACCGCGGCGGAAGTAGAATCACCACCTGTGTTTGTGGAACTGGAAGCAGCAATGTCATTAATGGTTATTATATCATTAGCAGCAGCATTTACTGTTGCATTATCGTAAGAAATCTTGTTTACCGCCAAGGGTGTAGGGCGGCAATTGTTGACAATATCAGTATTATTGTTAACAGAAGTATAAGCACAGTTAATAACAGCAGCGTTCGCGTCGGCTTCGGTTGTGTCATATGCCCAACTCTCAATGAAATTAAAGATTTATTGGGTTTTTATCTGGACTATGGGTGGGTAAGTATTACTCAAAGGCTGGGTTCATTGTGAATGAAAGTGATATCTTATCTGTCAACTGCCTGACAGGATGTTCAATATGGCTACTTTTTAGCGTTTGACAGCGTCTTCAATATGGCGGCGCATATCTTCAGCGGGTGATAGAAAGAGATACAGAATGAGACAGCGATAGTCAATTACAAATCAGGTGATCCAATCACTTTGGAATTTTCACGTCTATGCAGAAGATATCACACTTAGTTTCATTCACAATGGCTGGGTCGAAAGATAAATGCACTTGACCAGCATCAATTCCACCCTTAAATATGTATGGATGTGCATATATAAACAAGAAGCATGTACCTGTCGATCAGCTGTTGAGCATTGTATCATTAAATATAAATGCAAACAGGATATCCTCTTTGATATATGTATGAAAATACAAACCAAAGCAAAAAGCACAAATGTACATACATACATATTCAATAATACTCCAAGTAAAGGCAGACATGCATAAAAACTTTGGTCCCTTTGATACTGTGGCAGCGTCTTAAGATTTTAATAAAACACCTTGATAATAAAACTGTTGATCAACTTTTTTATTTGTGCTCCAACAAAAATACCTTCCTTTATCTTGGCTTGAGAAATATCTGGAAAAATTGTTTTCATATAGTCGAATGCTTCGCCTTCTTTGTCCAAAGCCTTAACCAAGTTTTTAATGAGACCGAGCTTGATGTGTAAGGGTGGAAATATGATTTTCTCTTTCTTGACAAGACGGGTGTATTTGATGTTATCCACACCAACGGTAAACTCGACTCTTTCCGGCCAATCCTTTCTGACGTAGTGGTCCTACGAGCTCGGCTATCCCACTTGCAAAAGAAGCAGCAGTGCTTGGTGTAGCCACTTTGTAGACCGCATAGCATTGCAACGACTTTGAGATCCGAACATATTTTCCAATCATGCTCTTCATATTGATAAATTTGAGTAGTTTTTGCGTTTCCTCGTACGTTTCCTTTGTATTTACTGCATGTACGATCGGGATAGAAGGCTTTTTGTTACAAATATGCAATAATACAGCCTTCAAACTCAGTTTATTGCTGTCTATGAACAATCGCCAGTCTTTTGAATCATATGTTTGACCAAACTCTTTGAATAAACCAGGAATGTCGTTGCAGTAGCATACACTGTCTTTCTTGGTATAGTGTTTGGAAAATTGTTCGTGACGAGTTCTACAATATATCACCTTAACATCGGATGACACAAATTTAAATTGTTGCATACGAGAAGCGTGGATCTCGGCCTTTTCCTTGGATAGTTCCAAATCTCTTATCCAATCATTAAGTTGTGCTTGTGACAGAACGTTTCTCTCGTTTCCCCATGCGAAATTCAGCACAACTTGATTCCCCGCACTCAGATATTACTGTTGACAATGGAACTGGATTCGCAACAGCCGTTGAATGTAGTACTGGTAATGTCACTGTAGGTACGCTGGCATAGGTTACTCTTCTTGATCTTCTTCAAACTTTTGTTTGACAAATATAACACTCTCTTGAATGGCAAGTAGGTTCTCTCCATATCATTGGTGTATCAAATTTTATTTGTTGTCCTGATTCCGACTGAATCAATTCTACTCGACACGATGTATACAAAGTGTACGGTGTCCATGGTTTTTCAGCATTTTTAGGCTCAATGCCAAAATACTTGGAGTATAAAGTTTTCATATGATCTGAGAATACTCGTCGTTGCCTTATGATAGTATATTGGCCACACATGAAACAGAACATATCTGGATCGTTATTACAAACAAATTCTCGCTACCTTTTACTCATTTTATTTTTTTTAATAAATCACGGTTTTGAAATTTGACTTATGAACTGAACTATCTTCGGCGAGCCTTGCAGATGTTATGAAGTTTCAAGGCGCATTAACTCATATTTATACTCGGACCAAGAATAAAATTGAAAAAATCAAATCTTACCTAGACAGAAAGGTTCCTTTTTATACGAAGCCGGGAAAAGAAAATACTACCTGCTTTAGATGTAGGCTTTACAAATTTTTTTGTGTCTTGAAAAAGAAAATAAACGTGTTTTATTTACTGTACGGCCTCAAGCTCATCAAACCAATATATTTAATCATATCAAATAAGGCCAACAAAATATAGAAATATTTTAGTTTTTGGCGAACATTTGCACGAACTGTTCGTGCGTGTATGGCGAAATAGCTCATAATCGTAGTAATTTCTGAACGGAACAGACGTGCGCGGAAAAGTAAAGATGGACAATAAAGAATTTCTGAGTGAATTTATTGAAATGTATAAATCTTTGCCATCATTGTGGCAAGTAAAAAGCAAAGATTATTGTAATATTTTTAATAATTATTGTAAAATTGTAAGTCTTCAAAGCTATTGCCACTAGCTAGAAAGCGCAAAGTTAAAGCAAGGCGGTGATGAGGGGGAATCGCTTCTCTCATTATTGTATCCCGTTTCGTTATGAGTGGCAAAATTTTTTGTAAAAGTTGGTCAAATGTTGCCTTGCTCATACGAACGTAATTTTTAAAATCATTTTGTGACGTGAATTCCAGTTCTTTAATAAGCTCACTTTGTCCAAGAACTGCTCGTTTTTTGAACCATTCTTTGCACCAAATTCTTTTTTTGCGATCTTCTCTCTTTTTTTACGCTTAATTGTCACAGCGAGCAATATTTCTGCAGCACAATTGTTGTCCGTATTCATCGCTGTCTGAAAGAGAACTAATGTTCGGCCAAAAGTTCGTATGGTGTATGGCCAAAGCTGCGAACAAGATTGCGGAATGTTCGCGGAAATGTTCGTGTCGTGTATTTGGCGCTTAAAGCGGCAATTACCCACCGACGTGTGCTGTACGTACGGTTTTTGTCGTACGAAACACGTTTGACCGAACGCTCAAGCCCGTAGGAATCAATGTGTGCGTCTGTGTACATGTACATAACATATTTGTGTGTGTATTGTTTACAGATAAGCACTGTTGCCATTGACCATTTTGCATGCATGCTTATGGAAACATCAACTTTTTCCATTTAATTTTTGATGTTGTAAAAGGCTGGAATTAATATTAAATAAATATAAATAGATTACATATTTATAATCTGCACTTTTACATAATTATTTCGAATTATTTCACAATTTTTCAAACTTTAATTAGGTGTTTTGCATAAACTGCAAACGGTCAAAAATTAGCGCACAAAAGTTTACTAGGCAACTCTGTCTAGTGAGAGAGCGATCAGCTGACACGTTCTTAGCGGAAAAAATCAAAATTGTTTTGATTTCTACGTTCCAGGCTACGTACGTACGGGCGTTGCACGTCGGTGAGTTTTCGTTTACATTGCACACTCATTAAGATAGGTCCACACCTAGTGTCAGCTGACACGTTTTTTCTACGTACGGTCGTGAGTAACCACGGGCCTTAACCGTATCGTAGCCAACCAATTGGTTTTTAGTTTACCATCGTAACGCATAAATAGCTCGTGATTACGGTAGGGATACGACTACAGCGATACGACAAACAGCACCAATGACTACAGCTTTATGAAGCGACCAATGATTTATGTAAATCCGGGTATATACGGTACATGCATATGTAGCAATTAGCGACGAAATATACAATAGGCACGAGCCAAATTATGTGTCCGTCGGTAGTTAAAAGTGTTGCGTTTGTACGTTCTAACAAGACAGAGCTAAAAGGGGAATTTGTTATAATACTAAAACGAATTATTGTTCTTTTGCGAAATCATGTCTATATTCTCGCAAAATTAAAAGTCTTACCTTGTACTGACATGTGATAAACAAGTCAGCATATACAGGATGACGCACAGTGCGAATTCGGGCCAGAGAAGAACCGCGTTGTTGTTAAAACACCACTCTTTTATGTAGCAACTGCAACTCAGTTGCTGCAAATTTGGCCTGCGCGACTGCGCGACAATTTTTCGGCAGAATGTGATGAGGTTTTCAACAAACAGCAAATAAAAACTGCCATAAGCAATCAGTATACTGGAAAATTATTCGAACACATTATATGAAAAATGCATGGAAATTTTTAGATTATTGCCCATTACCGTTACTACACTCAACTCTGGTTGGGTTGAAATATTCGCAATTTGGTATACAGATACAACTCAACCTCGTCATTTCTGTGTGAGTTGTCTAGCCTTACAACTTTTTGTCGGGCATTGTCCGTTTACAACATTGTGTTGGTGTAGTCGTCAAAGACGTCAAAATCTTACAATCTGCTTACTAGCAGTTGGCTCATATCAATTTGGCAGTTGTTTTGAAAAAATGTTATCGTTTTCAGAAGACGTCACCACCTAATTTTTTACAAAATTTTCAAGTGGTATCAAAAGACACGTTTCGACCTCACGATTTAGACATCCGAAACAAAAATTGTAATTCTTTACGAAAGCATGACACTGCTAATACGTGTCCAAAAATATGGATGAGAGGTGCCAAAAGACGCTATAATCTCGAGGAACAAGTGATCCGAAAGCGAAAATATAACATTTTATCTCTGGCGAGAGATATTTTCAGTTGAAGTGGCGATTTTTCATGGGGTTGTCTTGTATATGTTGTGTCTTTTTTCGGTTGTAGTTTAAGTATCTTTGAACGACCGTAAAATTTGTATTTCCGCCTCGGATTATTAATACTGATGTCAAGACGCAGTCGTTTAATACCTCTCTCGATATTTTTGGACACGTATTAGCAGCCAGTGTCATGCTGTCGTAAAGAATTACCACAAACATTAATTCTAATAAAATCTAATTCATGTGTGTGTGTATTTGCCAGATTGTTTTGTATACAGCAAATGCAGAAGGTCTTGACCCAACAGGATTATTTTTACGATCGCGGCCAAAGGCTGCCAACGCAGAAAGATGTTCTTTGCAAAAAACACTGCTGGACGGGCTCATATTTCGGACCTCTCGGGCTCATTTTGTGGGTTTTTGTAAATATTTTGCGACAGAAATAAAATTTTAATTTCCGCTTTCGAATCCTAAAAACGGAGGACAAAAGTCTAGTGAGTCTTCGAGCTGACTAATACGCTATCAAAAAATACGAGAGAGGTGTCAAAGACTGCGTATTGACCTCGATAAGAATAATCCGAAGGCGGAAAAATAAAAAAGAAACATATTAGCAGTATAGTAGTCAACCCCTCAACTAGACTTACCAAAACGGAGATCGAAACGCGTCTTTTTATCCACCTTTGATGAGAGTTAGATGGTGCACGGGCTCTAACACGTTACAAAAAAAAAAAAACACAAAAAATTTAAAGCCGGTACTAAACATTTTTTAATCAAACCATAACCACAATTTTGTGTACATTTATAAAAAAAACAACGTTTAAACGAAGGATTACATTGAATATATTCCGAAGTTGGACGAGGCTGGCCGCAATTGGGATGCAGCCAAAATAGGTGAATTATGCGAACGGTGAGTTCCATTGTTAGTAATCACTACTCCTGGCATCCTGTTTTAGAGTAAAATACAATTTTTGCTGTTTGGGTTTTAACTTTATAATCCCACACAACAATTCGTATATGTCAACATTGGCGATTTTAAGTATTGGCACCAAAGGTGTTTCCCCAATCCGCATTATCTACCGGCTCTAAAACATCCATATTTATTAATTCTTGTAAGTTGGTTTCAACTTTTTTCTTCCAAGCTAAAGGAAACCGATCTCGGTTTAAAAAATATAGGGTTGCTTGTTTAGAAATTTGTAAGGAGACCTTACCTAGTTTTGTAGGTACCAAGCTCATTTTTAAAGACTTCGCTATAATCGCTTTTTAAACTACTTGTAATATCCTCAATATTACACTTTAAATCAATAGCTTTCACAGTTTGCACTAAATCAAAATTAAATAATCTTAAAAAAATCACAACCAAGCAAGGGCATATTATTTGTGTCCGTAACTGCGATATTCAATTTTCTTATGGTACCATTATATTCAATAGTTGCTAAATATTCACCCATGACTTGTATTGCATTTCCGCCATAATCTACGTACGGTAATGAGCACTTAGTTAGACTTACACTTTTGTTTAATTTTTTAAATAACATTATTGATATTAAGCTGCAGGGTGAACCAGAGTCGCAAGTTACTTTCATTTGTCGGGCATCCAGTTTTACTGAGAGATAATAATAATCCGCTGAATTTCCACTTGAAATGCTGTAAATACAAAAGTTTTGATTATTAGAATTTATCTGACTAATATTATCTGATACATAATTTACACTTTTATTTTTATCTCTGCATGTACTCGCCAAGTGGCCAACTTTCTTGCAAATATTACATCTGCTTTCTTTATATCTGCATTCATTTTGACTGGTGATTGCGCCACCCGCAATGTTTGCATGCCTTGCCTTTATTCTGCTGCTTATTCTTATTGCTGTTGTTGTTGTTGTGTTTCATGCTATTGTTGCTTGATGACTTCGAATTTTGCATTTGCTTGTTGCCTGCTTTGGACTTGTTGATATAATTTACGTTAGTGTTGTCTTCTGCTTTATTAGAGAGTTTCATTTCCATAATTAAAGCTTTGCGGAGAGCTTCATCTAGCTTGAGCTTTTCATCTTCTTCGCATAATTTCTCAAATATTTTGTCAGGTAAACCCATTATAAAACGATCAAGTAGGAAAGCCTCAAGATTCGTGCCAAATTTGCAGTTGAGAGCAAGCTTTTTTGTTCTTGCATACTATTCAGAGACGGTTTCACTGTCTTCCTTCTTTGCACTATAAAATAGCTTTCTCTCGCGAAAAATTATCATAGGTGGAGTATAGTATGTGTGTAGCATTTCACATAATGCTTTAAATGTTTTGTTCACCGGAGATTCTGGACTACACAAACTATTCAATACTGTATACGGTGCAGCGCCAATAGATTTTAGTAAGATGGCTTTTTTTAATATTGTCATCTGAGCAATTAATTTCGCAAAAAGTGGATCTCAAGTTTCTCTTTCCATAATTACCATGCCTCATTTTGCGGCGAAAATTATTGTACATTTGTGGCTTGGTAAACGGTAACGGCATTATTGTCAGTTGGTGGTGTCATTTTGACCTTCACTTATTATGTAACCCACAACTTTGTATTTTGTATGTACTGTATTTAAAGTGCATTTAATTTTGTTACAATATAACAATTTTGTGTATTTACACTGTCGTACAGTTTCTATACGCACTCAATTGACGTCTTTTTAATTTGTTTAATATACGCCAACTTGTATTTTGTTGCTTATTTAAAGTACCTTTAGTTTAGTATGATACAATAGTGTTGCTTTTGGCACATATGTATGTATTTCTTATTTACGAATTTAATATGTGCATTTAATTATTCGTATTTACGAAGTTAATGCACTTCGATAATTTATTTTATTTTGCACATACGTTTAATTATGTATGTACACTACTTTGCACACGTTTGGTTGACAGTCTCGTCGCCAATTGTTGTATACCGGTGTAAAGCAAAAGACGTGTTCTTTATTGCAAGCTCGATTAGCAACTGTTTTTATTTAGTGAGATGAACTCCATACGAATATACGTCAATAGATGTATAAAGATAAGTCAATAGGTATAGGCATATGTTTGTTAATAGGTATAGATAAACATAAGGGTGCGATTGCTTAGGGCAGCACATAACAGGTATCACATGAAATGTGTTAATGATAATTTTAAAAGGGAGTGGGCCTAAGTTCTATAGATGGACGCCGTTAAGAGATATCGCCATAAAGATGGACCAGGGGTGACTCTAGAATTTGTTTGTACGATATGAGTATCAAATGAAAGGTGTTAATGTGTATTTTAAGAGGGCGTGGGCCTTAGTTCTATATGTGGACGCCTTTTCGAGATATCGCCATAAAGGTGGACCAGGGGTGACTCTAGAATTTGTTTGTACTATATGGGTATCAAATGACAGGTGTTAATGAGTATTTTAAAAGGGAGTGGGCCTTAGTTCTATAGGTGGACGCCTTTTCGGAATATCGTTATAAAAGTGGGCCAGGGTTGACTCTAGAATGCGTTTGTACAATATGGGTATTAAACGAAAGGTGTTAATGAGTATTTTAAAAGGGCGTGGGCCTTAGTTCTAAAGGTGGACGCCTTTTCGAAATATCGCCATAAAGGTGGACCAGGAGTGACTCTAGAATTTGTTTGTACGATATGGATATCAAATGAAAGGTGTTAATGAGTATTTTAAAAAGGAGTATGCCTCAGTTCTATATGTGGACGCCTTTTCGAGATATCGCCATAAACGTGGACCAGGGGTGACTCTAGAATTTGTTTGTACTATATGGGTATCAAATGAAAGGTGTTAATGAATATTTTAAAAGGGCGCGGGCCTAGTTCTATAGATGGACGCCGTTTTCGAGATATCGCCATAAAGATGGACCAGGGGTGACTCTAGAATTTGTTTGTACGATATGAGTATCAAATGAAAGGTGTTAATGAGTATTTTAAGAGGGCGTGGGCCTTAGTTCGATATGTGGACACCTTTTCGAGATATCGCCATAAAGGTGGACCAGGGGTGACTCTAGAATTTGTTTGTACTATATGGGTATCAAATGAAGGTGTTAATGAGTATTTTGAAAGGGAGTGGGCCTTAGTTCTATAGGTGGACGCCTTTTCGGAATATCGTTATAAAGTGGACCAGGGTTGACTCTAGAATGCGTTTGTACAATATGGGTATCAAACGAAAGGTGTTAATGAGTATTTTAAAAGGGCGTGGGCCTTAGTTCTATTGGTGGACGCCTTTTCGAGATATGCCATAAAGGTGGACTAGGGGTGACTCTAGAATTTGTTCGTACGATATGGGTATCAAATGAAAGGTGTTAATGAGTATTTTAAAAGGGCGTGGGCCTTAGTTCTATAGGTGGACGCTTTTTCGAAATATCGCCATAAAGGTGAACCAGGGGTGACTCTAGAATTTGTTTGTACGATATGGGTATCAAATGAAAGGTGTTAATGAGTATTTTAAAAAGGAGTGGGCCTTAGTTCTCTATGTGGACACCTTTTCGAGATATCGCCATAAACGTGGACCAGGGGTGACTCTAGTATTTGTTTGTACTATATGGGTATCAAATGAAAGGTGTTAATGAATATTTTAAAAGGGCGTGGGCCTTAGTTCTATAGGTGGACGCCTTTTCGAGATATCGCCATAAAGGTGAACCAGGGGTGACTCTAGAATTTGTTTGTACGATATGGGTATCAAATGAAAGGTGTTAATGATTATTTTAAAAGGGCGTGGGCCTTAGTTCTATAGGTGGATGCCTTTTTCGAAATATCGCCATAAAGGTGGACCAGGGGTGACTCTAGAATGTGTTTGTACGATATGGGTATCAAATTAAAGGTATTAATGAGGGTTTTAAAAGGGAGTGGCCCTTAGTTGTATATGTGAAGGCGTTTTCGAGATATCGACCAAAATGTGGACCAGAGTGATCCAGAACATCATCTGTCGGGTACCGCTAATTTATTTATATATGTAATACCACGAACAGTATTCCTTCCAAGATTCCAAGGGCTTTTGATTTCGTCCTGCAAAACTTTTTCATTTTCTTCTACTTAATATGGTAGGTGTCACACCCATTTTACCAAGTTAAAGTTATATTTTGCGTCAATAGACCAATACAATTACCATGTTTCATCCCTTTTTTCGTATTTGGTATATAATTATGTCATTTTTTCTTTTTTCGTAACTTTCGATATCGAAAAAGTGGGCGTGGTCATAGTCGGATGCCGGCCATTTTTTACACCAATACAAAGTGAGTTCAGATAAGTACGTGAGCTGAGTTTAGTAAAGATATATCGATTTTTGCTCAAGTTATCGTGTTAACGGTCGAGCGGAAGGACAGACCGTCGACTGTGTATAAAAACTGGGCGTGGCTTCAACAGATATCGCCCTTTTTCACATAAACCAGTTACGTCCTAGAATCTAAGCCTCTACCAAATTTCACAAGGATTGGTAAATTTTTGTTCGACTTATGGCATTAAAAGTATGCTAGACAAATTAAATGAAAATGGGCGGAGCCACGCCCATTTTGAAATTTTCTTTTATTTTTGTATTTTGTTGCACCATATCATTACTGGAGTTGAATGTTGACATAATTTACTTATATACTGTAAAGATATTAACTTTTCTTTTAAAATTTGAATTTATTTTTAAAAGTGGGCGTGGTCGTTCTCCGATTTTGCTATTTTTTAGTAAAGCATACATATAGTAATAAGAGTAACGTTCCTGCCAAATTTCATCATGATATTTTCAACGACTGCCAAATTACAGCTTGCAAAACTTCTAAATTACCTTCTTTTAAAAGTGGGCGGTGCCACGCCCATTGTCCAAAATTTTACTAGTTTTCTATTCTGCGTCATAAGTTCAACTCACCTACCAAGTTTCATTGCTTAATCCATATTTGGTAATGAACTATCGCACTTTTTCGATATTTCGAAATTTTCGATATCGAAAAAGTGGGCGTGGTTATGGTCCGATATCGTTCATTTTAAATAGAGATCTGAGATGAGTGCCCAGGAACCTACATACCAAATTTCATCAAGATACCTCATAATTTACTCAAGTTATCGTGTTAACGGGCAGACGGACGGACGGACATGGCTCAATCGAATTTTTTTTGATACTGATGATTTTGATATATTGAAGTCCATATCTATCTGGATTCCTTTATACCTGTACAACCAAACGTTATCCAATCAAAGTTAATATACTCTGTAAGCTCTGCTCAACTGAGTATAACAAGTAAGGAAGGCTAAGTTCAGGTGTAACCGAACATTACATACTCAGCTGAGGCTTTGGAGACAAAATTTTCTTTTTCATGGATACATACAAATGGTAATACTAAAAAGTGGAGCAATTTGCCTTTCCTATCTTTCTCAGCTATCAATTCATTTTATTTGAATATTTTTTTTTAAATATGAAAATTTGGTTAAATTTGAACGCATTTCTTTATAATTTTTTTTATGAGTCCGAAATATGTGAGAAATATGTGCCCCGAGAAAATGTAAACCTATAATCATAAAAACTCATATATGACTCATATAAATTAGAAATGATGAGTCGCATGCCAAGAATGTATTTTTAGTAAAGCAACTTCGAAACAAAATTTGAAATTTTTTCTTGGCATTTTCTTTATTCTGAAAGAAAATTTCATTTGATTCGGTTGTAAAGGACCTTCGTTCCTCGTCTTTATTACTACCTACCTGCAAACATTTGTAAGTGCAAGTTTTGCTATATCCTGATGGACTGACGCTAACCTGTGAAAATAAATATGACCTTTTTAAATTTTCCTTTCTAAAATTTTTTTTCTTCTGGTACGTATCCAAATTCCGTCCTTAAGGATCAATTAAGTGCACAATTTCATCAAAAAACTGTAATGCATGAGGCCAATAAGGCAGATAAATAAACACGGGAATGATTTTTAAAAGACTCGTACAAGGGGCAAAATTTAAGCTGTTTATGCAACTATTAGGAACCATATCGATGATGATCAATGATATACAAAATATGGCTCATATCAGTTGACCAACGCAATTAGAGAAATTCATTCATTTCGGACTCCCAAATGAGCTTATAATGAGCATAAAAGCTCCGAATTATGACTCCTTTCTGACTCCAAATGTTTTGAGCAATAATATTTCATGATTGTTTTTAAAATTTTCAGTTAAAATTATTTAGAATAAAACAAAATTTAAAATTTTTGTGTGGATAGAGTTACCATGAACTCCAACAGAGAAGTTGCCCATCATGAGCAACAAAATTTTCTGTGTTTAAACACAATCAAACAGTCAGAACCGAAATCGGAAGGCTAAATCAATCAGAAGTTTCGAGATAGAGGAATTCAATTCAAAACTCTGTCATATCCCTACTAAAATTATAAGATCTACTTTAATTGAATTCATGTGCATTTAAGGTAATTGTTGTATGTAAGATAATTGTAAAGAGCATAACAGTTTTACGTGTTTGTTTGCTTCATATATTTACTTACATTTCCATATTTAGACAATACAATAAAAACTTTAAGCCTTCATTGTTTTTTTTTATTCTGAAAGGGTTTTCCAAATTGCTAGTTTTGGCCTGAAGGTCTACTTTAATAGAATTCATCTGCGTTAGATAATTGTAAGGAGCTTAACAGTTTACATGTCTGTTTGCTTCATATATTTACTTACATTTTCCATATTAGACATTACAATAAAAACGTTAGGCCTTAATTGTTTTTTTATTCTGAAAGGATTTTCCAAATTGCGAGTTTTGATCTGAAGGTTATCCTATATATTAATAAACAATAAATAGCTAGTGTAATATTCCTTAAGCTGGGAGTTGTCGGCTATTAAGGATATTAGGTACGCAATCCATATTCTGTCATTGCAAATATACATACATATGTAAATATACAAAAATAAATGAAATCCTTGCCACAGGTAGTCATTTACAGCGATGCAGATGCAGATATGTGATATCCTTATATACATATCTGTACTTTACCTATGTGGTGAAAATAATATCTATGTCATA
>JARSSU010006047.1:0-22082 GCA_029619165.1 Eurosta solidaginis
TTACGCCAGGCTTAGGCTACCAGCCCATAACAAAACCAATCCAAATACCATTTTTCATCCCTTTTTTCGTATTTGGTATAGAATTATGGCATTTTTTTCGTTTTTAGTAATTTTCGATATCGAAAAAGTGGGCGTGGTCATATTTCGGCCAGTTTTTATACCAACACAAAGTGAGTTCAGATAAGTACGTGAACTGAGTTTAGTAAAGATATATCGATTTTTGCTCAATTTTTCGTGTTAACGGCTGAGCGGAAGGACAGACGGTCGACTGTGTATAAAAACTGGGCATGGCTTCAAACCGATTTCGCCCTTTTTCACAGAAATAAGTTATTGACCCAGAATCTAAGCCCCTACCAAATTTCACAAGGATTGGTAAATTTTTGTTCGACTTATGGCATTAAAAGTACCTAGACAAATTAAATGAAAAAGGGCGGAGCCACGCCCATTTTGAAATTTTCTTTTATTTTTGCATTTTGTTGCACCATATCATTACTATAGTTGAATGTTGACATAATTTACTTTTATACTGTAAAGATATTAAATTTTTTGTTAAAATTTGACTTTAAAAAAAATTTTTTTTTAAAGTGGGCGTGGTCGTTCTCCAATTTTGCTAATTTTTGTTAAGCCATACTACAGTAATAGTAGTAACGTTCCTGCCAAATTTTATCATGATATCTTCAACAACTGCCAAATTACAGCTTGCAAAACTTTTAAATTACCTTCTTGTAAAAGTGGGCGGTGCCACGCCCATTGTCCAAAATTTTACTAGTTTTCTATTCTGCGTCATCAGTTCAACTCACCTACCAAGTTTCATCGCTTTATCCGGGTTTGGTAATGAATTAACGCACTTTTTCGGTTTTTCGAAATTTCCGATATCGAAAAAGTGGGCGTGGTTATAGTCCGATATTGTTCATTTTAAATAGCGATCTGAGATGAGTGCTCAGGAACCTACATACCAAATTTCATCAAGATACCTCAAAATTTACTCAAGTCATCGTATTAACGGACAGACGGACGGACGGACGGACGGGCATGGCTCAATCAAATTTTTTTTCGATCCTGATGATTTTGATATATGGAAGTCTATATCTATCTCGATTCCTTTATACCTGTACAACCAACCGTTATCCAATCAAAGTTAATATACTCTGTGAGCTCTGCTCAACTGAGTATAATAGTAATAAGAATTATAATAATAATCGAACTAAAGTTATATGCCAATAGATTAATCAACCTATAAAGAGAGTTACGAGCGATTTAACGACGCTAGTATAACGAGTGGTCACCAAAATTGAAACGTAGCTGTGACCGCCGCAGAATGAAATTTTTTATATAGATAGTTTAACACAAGCTGTGCATTCCGTAACATCGCCACAATCAACCAGATGTTGCGTTTATAAATATCAAGGAACTTCACCCTTGGCAATTGAAGTTTATTTCGCCTTGCCCATTCAAAATTTCGCGAACAACTAATACAAACATTCTCCTTAAACAACAAAAATACTTGCTAACATATTTTGTGTCGTATTCATTTGTTATATTTCAGTTTTTAATTATGAAAAATGTTAGAAAAGTTACCAACGAGTGGGAAAAATAATTTCACTTGCAAAGTGTGCCAGCACCCTTAGCCAAAGCAAATGTCAAATTCTTTTTCCTATGCTTTGCTTGCAATGAAATTTGAGATTTGGCTACTATTTCATATCAGATGGCGCCAGTGTCACTCGATCTGTCGTTCTCCATAAAAATACGTGCAAACAACACATCATGCATAAACTTGTGTTAAACTCATCTACGAGTATATGAAAAACTGCTTATGTGACGGAGATATTAGTGATAGAGAATGCCGAGATAACGTAAGATGCGGCTGTTATTGTTTTGCCTGCCGTATTGCTAATCGTGCTTCAAACAGGCGAACTATGATCGAGGCACACAATTTTGCGCGTTTTCTGGACATCACGATTTTTTGAGGTGATCGCTGTAGTGATCTATGTGCGCGATATGTTTTCTTACAAAGATGTGATGGCTCAGTAGGTAGAGCAAGCATTTTCAATCCTTGGCACGTCTGTTCAAAACAGGGCACCGCCCACTAGAGTTAACAAGTGTAGACCTCTCTCGTTTCAAATTGAAATCCAGTTATGTGCACTCATTTTCAGGAAGACTTCTTTAATCAATATTTGAAAACAAATTTGATTTGGTCATATGCATGATTCAATCACAAGAGGTTTGCTCGACTGACAAATTTTTGGAAAATTGCAGCCATTTTGCTCCCAAATCTTACTGACATCCGTTAACTGTAATGTTTCTTTGCGACTTTTCGAAAATATTAGTAGTAGAAATAGGATGCAATCAGTTTACAAATACCCGATAACTACTGAACTGCATAATTCCTTAGAGCATTTATTTTAATTTTATGATGAATTTATTAACTATGTCATGATGTTGTTGTTGTAGCGATAAGGTTACGCCTCACATTTTTAGAAATTTCACGCGCCCAACGCTTTTATTTATTGTTTGATCAACGCCATAGATTGATGAGGATTATGATGACTAGTACCTAGTACCTACTTAATTATTTTCTAGCTTTTAATATTATTATTACTTCATGTAAGTATTGTTTTCAATAAAACCGTTTAACTTAACAATTTTTTTTAATTATTTGTTTTTTTTTGTCAGGCCATGTCGGCTGCCTTTTCAATATCGTCCTATTTCAAAATATTTTTCAAAAACTTCCCTTTTCATGATTTCTCACAAAAACGCCCTACATTAGAATTAGATTGAAGAATGCCTCAGAATGCTTTTCATTAACTTCCTCTTATGTCAAAATGCATTGAACTTATGCTCATATAGGGAGTTTTTGAAACAAATTTTGATATGTGTATTTTTGAATAAAATTATAAACCAACATAGCTCTTTATCAATTCACGAAATACTTAGTAGAAATGAATTATTTCCTCCAAAACCTGTTGGCATTTACAAATTTATTATCACCACTAATATACTACTAAAGTTACCTTTCTACTACAATTTTCGCTAAAGGGGATTGAGTTATTACCCGTTTTCCTTACTTCGTAAAAGCAACCCGTCCAGATTTTTCAATTTGGGAGTGTCAAATTTTACACAACACATACAAATACTCAAAAATGAAATAATCCTTAACCAGTTAAGTAGATAACTAAGCTGAATATAACCAGAGAATATTTGAAGAAAACCAATATTCGGAGTACTTAGAATAGATGAAAAACATATACAATGAAGAGATAGAGAGAGAGGTATACAACTCATTTGGCAAAGTGTTGCATAACTTCGTGTTTGAACCGGGTTGTGTTTTTCAAACCTCTAATCGCTATTGGTAGATTATTCCAAAGGCGAACTGTGACAACAAAAAACTGTCGCTCGGTAACCGAGCAAGTATATTCCATGCTACAGATAGCGAGTGATCGAGAGGATCTCATGAAACTAAAACGCTCCTTCAAATAATCTGGCTCATGTGTAACTATGACTTTATGTAACAATGTTAAGCATCTGAGTTTTAAGAGATTTTCAAATCAGATGGAAACTATTTTTAGAGCAAAAATTGAGATGTGATCATAACGTTTAACACTGTAAACATACCTAGCCACGTTGTTGTATATGATATTAAGTTTCCTCCTACCCATGCTATCACAACCGGCATATAGTTCACAGCCATATAGCAATTTAGGTATAAGATACGCTTTAGCTAGAAGTAGGCGAATTTTAGGTGGTGTGAATTACTGGACACTCCATAGTGATCTCAGCATTCCATACACGCGGCCTACATTAGCGATTATTTGGTTGTTCCATGTTAGCGTTCTATTGAAAATCACACCCAAATTTTTTACAGTGTCTACATATTTTATTAGTGTTATTCAACTTTATCTCGTGAAAATTTGCTAGGTCAAATCATTTTTTATATATTGCTATACATTGGGACTTGTTTGGGTTCAAGACTAGGCCATTATGACAGGCCCAAGTGTATATTGGATCGGGCCGATTTGTATGGACGAAAGTTAACCGATATCGCGCCATCGATTTTCGATAGGATTTGGGCTTAGGAAAAGTAAAGTTCCACTACGCATACCCGAAAAAATAATTTTCGAGCCTGCGAAAAAAAAATGGCGAAAGGTCAATTTTTCGACCAAAACACTCCCCAAAACCCAAAAAATATTTTTTTTTAATGTTGTAAAAAGGTTGGCGATAACAGTTTTTTCGGGTAAAGGTGCCGATTTTTGAAAGAATAGCGAAATCAATAAATAAATAAATAAATGTAAGGCGCGATAACCTCCGAAGAGATTTTAGGCCGAGCTTCTCTTCCAATTTGCATCGTGCTCCTTTTAGTTTTCCCTAAAAATTGGCGGGACTCCGAACGGCATCTGCAAGGCAGATGAATTTTCACTGGGAAGCTTTTCATGGCAGAAATACACTCGGAGCGCTTGCCAAACACTGCCGAGAGTTGACTCCGCTTAGAAAAATTTTCTTTTAATTGGAAAAACTTGTTTCTAAAATTTTGATATTGCTTTGCCCGGGGCATGAACCCAGGATCTTCGGTGTGGTAGGTGGAGCACGCTACCATCGCACCTCGGAGGTCGCCAATGAAAGCGAAATCAGTGATGCAAAATTCCTTACTAGGCTTCAGTGGCTTAATGGCATGCATGTATTGAGTACTCGCTATGGACCAAGCGAGTGCTCCAAAATTAACCACAATTCATACAAAAAATATGGTCCAATTAACATTGCGATGTCCTAGGACTGGACCATATACTCCAGCTCAGCATTACATCAGAGTAATTCATGGAGTACCCAGTATGACACAATTAACATTGCGATGTCCTAGGACTGGACCATATACTCCAGCTCAGCATTCATTCATCAGAGTAATCCTTGGAGTACTCCAGTATGACACAAGTTGACCACATGATCCAGCGATTTTTGCGGGGCGGGTGTTCTACTACCCTAAGGTAGGGGATAGTCGAACTAGTCTGCAAATCAGGGCGGTCATCCTTAATGAGCTCTTATATCATAAGGCCGGAAACAAAGACTATTGAAAACAATGTTTCGAACATAAACGTCTGCAAATTTTGGTCTACATTTTAAAAATTTTATCCACGGTGCTTGTAAAGTTTAAATTATGTAGATGCGCAAATATTATACGATTTTCACCCATGAGTTACGCAATGATATCCACTTACGACTGCTTTTCGAGGTCGGCATCCTTGGCCGAATAGTTACTCCCTAACGTTTCAAGGTGTTTCTTTGGTGTAGCTCGGCGGTATAGCGCGACAAAAAGTTTCCGGAGATAATTTAGAGCTTCTGGAAAGTGACGTCGACGAAAGTATGAGTTCGAAGTCGCAGTCCTATAGTTTCTCTGCTGGCATATGGTATGAGGGTCAAGAGGCGTCGCAGCGATTGGTGGTCCGGATTGCTACTGTTCGCACGTCGGGAATTGTAGCTCATTGAAATAGCCGAAAAAACTGAAGGCACCCTTTGGCGCGAACAGAAATAAACAAGCATTAATGCTAATCGATAAAACTGTGCCACGAGAGTCATGACTATTAGATAATTGATAGCAACCGTAAGTCGCCTTTCTGCGTGACCAGCATGGAGCCACAAATTATTTAAAGAAATCGTGCCGACGACGAGTATTAGAGTTAGCCCAGAACATCTTCTTCTGTGAAACTAAGCTACAAAAGTGTGGTCATTTTAAGTATTCCTCCCTCCCTCCGCAAGGAGATACTCGTGAAATTTTTTGAACGATCCACGAGATTTTGAGGCAATACCCCCGGATCTTTCCGAAATGGCCGAAAGGTCGATTTCCTTAAATACATATAACCAAAAACTTTCCAAATATTATTTCTTTAAATTTTCGTATTAAAAGCCTCCCTGATACTCATCCGCAACTTTATGATATTGTTTCAGATCCTCAAACATACCAGTATGTTTCCATATTCATTAGTTGTGGAGAAAGTGATACTCTGACGTCCAGCCATTCGGCATAGAGGTTTACGCCAATCTATTTGTCGGCTTACCGGTCCCGCCGCTGCCGCCGGAATATAACACATCCTAAGCAACCGCCGCCAATAAAGTGATCGGCGTAAACCTCTAGTTCAGAGACACCAAAGTGATTCGCAAAACTGAACCGAACAGCTTCGATTTTTGAGGCGGATTACAGCCTTGACTAAAAGAAAATAAATGATAAACAATATTGTAAAAAGTCTTATTATACACACAAATTTACTAAACCACAAAAATTGTATGGTCGCTATTTTGTGTGTTGCTACTTAACTAACAATATAAAGGGAGTTCAGAATTTTGTACCAGGGTTTGAAAATGCTGAACTAATTTTCAGTATTACAAAACTGCTTGAATTTAAATTTGGAAAATATTTCAGCAACAGAAAAAAGCAAAGCAAACAAATTTTTTTTTCATTTTACTTCAGATATTACTTGAATGGATGCGAGCTGTCGTAGTCAGCAGAAAAAAAAACTTGAATATTTTACTGTGCTTTGAAGCTATAAGTATTTCATGATCAAATATTTTTAAGTAAACATTTTTCAGTTTTTTCACAGCTGAAATTCTGGTTTTGAATTACTTCCAGATTGATTAGCAGATGATTTAGCAGGTTTAATGTGGTCATATTAATTGTTCCCGTGATGGTCGGGCTAGTACCTCAATGGAGCTTTTTACCGGAACTCACCGGATCTATATCCTGTAAAGGACCGTCAACATCACTAACACTCTCAAAACCATCGGGAGTGTCTCTATCGTTAAAACAACAACAATAGCAAGATATCCTCTCCCATTCCACCTTTATCAAAAAGTCGGCTTAAGTTAAATGCGGGGCTTTTACCGCATCGTCAACGATCTCAGTTTATGCTCAAGTTATGGGTTACAGGACTGAGCTTTGTTGATCTTATACATGTATATGATCGGTACTTAGTAAAGTATCGGGGAAAATTATCAGGGTAAATTATCGCAACCTTACTCAGTACTTTAAAAAAAGCATTGAGTACGAAATACTCGAGCATTTTTTGGATAAAGTATCGAAACTAGTCACTCAGTACTCGTATCGTTCTATCACTAATACCAAATTAACAAATATTTTTCCATGATTTCAGTTGTTTTACTAATTTAAAATCAAAAGTTTTTATTCAAAAGAATTTTTTCGTATTTTAAAACTGATTTTGCACTAAAACAATTAATATTAAGTGTGTTTGAAAACCATAGTTTAAATTCGACATAAATGAGTTGTTTAATGGAACTGCCAGGTAAATATAGCTGCATATGTGTCTACGTAATAATCAAGCAGCAGCAAAACTAACGGCACAGGCCAAGCTGCTGGACATTTATTTGGCGGTGATACATTTGTTTTCCTTTTTATACTCAGTTGAGCAGAGCTCACAGAGTATATTAACTTTGATTGGATAACGGTTGGTTGTACAGGTATAAAGGAATCGAGATAGATATAGACTTCCATATATCAAAATCATCAGTATCGAAAAAAAATTTGATTGAGCCATGTCCGTCCGTCCGTCCGTCCGTCCGTCTGTCCGTTAACACGTTAACTTGAGTAAATTTTGAGGTATCTTGATGAAATTTGGTATGTAGATTCGTGGGCACTCATCTCAGATCGCTATTTAAAATGAACGATATCGGACTGATAACCACGCCCACTTTTTCGATATCGAAAATTTCGAAAAAATCGAAAAAGTGCGATAATTCATTACCAAAGACGGATAAAGCGATGGAACTTGGTAGTGGGTTGACTTATGACGCAGAATAGAAAAATTAGTAAAATTTTGGACAATGGGTCGTGGCACCGCCCACTTTTACAAGAAGGTAATTTAAAAGTTTTGCAAGCTGTAATTTGGCAGTCGTTGAAGATATCATGATGAAATTTGGCAGGAACGTTACTACTATTACTGTATATGTGCTAATAAAAATTAGCAAAATTGGATGAAGAACACGCCCACTTTTTAAATAATTCAAATTTTAACAAAAAATTTAATATCTTTACTGTATATAAGTAAATTAAGTCAAAATTCAACTCCAGTAATGATATGATGCAACAAATACAAAACAAAAGAAATTTCAAAATGGGCGTGGCTCCGCCCATTTTCATTTAGTTTTGTCTAGAATACTTTTAATGCCATAAGTCGAACAAAAATTCACCAATCCTTCTTAAATTTGGTAGGGGCATAGATTCTATGACGGTAACTGTTTTCTGTGAAAATGGGCGAAATCGGTGGAAGCCACGCCCAGTTTTTATACACAGTCCACCGTCTGGCCTTCCTCTCGGCCGTTTAACACAATAACTTGAGCAAAAACCGATATATCTTTACTAAACTTAGTCCACGTACTAATCTGAACTCACTTTATATTGGTATAAAAAATGGCCGAAATCCGACCATAACCACGCCCACTTTATCGGAATCGAAAATTACGAAAAATGAAAAAAATGCCATAATTCTATACCAAATACGAAAAAAGGGATGAACATGGTATTGGATTGGTTTATTGACGCAAAATATAACTTTGGAAAAAACTTTGTAAAATGGGTGTGACACCTATCATATTAAGTAGAAGAAAATGAAAAAGTTCTACAAGGCGAAATCAACAGCTTTTGGAATGTTGGCAGGAATACTGTTAGTGGTATTGCATATATAAATATATTAGCAGTACCCGACAGATGATTTTCTGGATAACCTGGTCCACATTTGGGTCGATATCGCGAAAACGCCTTCACATATACATCTAAGGGTCACTCGCTTTTAAAACCCTCATTAATACCTTTAATTTGATATCCATATCGTACAAACACATTCTAGAGTCACCCCTGGCCCACCCTAATGGCGATATCTCGAAAAGGCGTCCACCTATAGACCTAATGCCCACTCCCTCTTAAAATGCTCAGTAACACCTTTCGTTATTTACCCATATCGTACAAAACATTCTAGAGTCACCCCTGGCCCACCCTAATGGCGATATCTCAAAAAGGCGTCCACCTATAGACCTAATGCCCACTCCCTCTTAAAATGCTCAGTAACACCTTTCGTTTGATACCCATATCGTACAAACATTCTAGAGTCACCCCTGGTCCACCTTTATGGCGATATCTCGAAAGGCTTCCACCTATAGAACTAAGGATTACTCCCTTTTAAAATACTCATTACCACCTTTCATTTGATACCCATATCGTAAAAACACATTCTAGAGTCACCCCTGGCCCACCCTAATGGCGACATCTCGAAAAGGCGTCCACCTATAGACCTAATGCCCACTCCCTCTTAAAATGCTTAGTAACACCTTTCATTTGATTCACATATCGTACAAACACATTCTGGAGTCACCACTGGTCCACCTTTATGGCGATATCTCGAAACGGCGTCCACCTATGGACTAAGGATCACTCCCTTTGAAAATACTCATTAACACCTTTCATTTGATACCCATATCGTACAAACATATTCTAGAGTCACCCCTGGTCCACCTTTATGGCGTTTTCCCTCGAAAATTCGTTCACCTATAGAACTAAGCCCGAATTTTTATTAAATAACACTGTACAACAAAATGAGGTTTCATCTCTTAGTAATGATGAACCCACAAAATTGGAAGCTCTATCCCTCTCGTATCAAAACCTCATACCAGGTTTTTTGGCCTATAGGTCCGGTTTTTTATTTTTTTGAGTTAAAATTTTTTTTACCCTATGTATAGGGATTAAGTGAGAAACACTTGATAAAATGAAGCAATTGGTTACAAAATAGTGGCTAAATTAATGTTTTTTGAGGTGGAATCTCATTTTGATGTCTATTTTTACTATAAAACTTAGATAGATGACGCCGTGGTACAATTTTTCAAATCTTTTAACAATTTTTCATGGAAAATAGTATTTTAATAGTTTTTAAGTAGAAATAGTAGCATTGCTTACGAAATGTGTGTTAAGGTTAATGTTTTTAGGGTCGAGCAACTCATTTTTGACATTAATCTTTTAATAAATCTTACGATAGGTGGTGCTGCGGTACAATTTTTCTTACATTTTCATTGTAAAATTGGAAGTTTACTTTAATTTAGCATTCGCCGTCTATCCCGAGCTCCGTTCTTATCTTTCGGCATATCGATCCCTGTTGGTTTCATCAATTACTAAAAATCTTTTTGTACAGTGTTTTCGCACTAAATTAAGGAAGTAAACTTCCAATTTTACAATGAAAATATAAGAAAAATTTTACCGCAGCACCACCTATCGTAAGATTTATTAAAAGATTAATGTCAAAAATGAGTTGCTCGACCCTAAAAACATTAGGTACTTTAACACACATTTCGTAAGCAATTGCTACTATTTCTACTTAAAAGCTATTCAAATATTATTTTTCCATGAAAAATTGTTTAAAATTTTGAAAAAATTGTACCACAGCGTCATCTATCGTAAGTTTTATGTAAAAATAACAATCAAAAATGAATTGGGCCAAAAACATTAATTTAGCCACTATTTTGTAACAAATTGCTTCATTTTATCAAGTTTTCCTCACTTAACCCCTATACATAGAGGGGGTTAAAAATTATAAACTCAAATAAAATAAAAACCAGACCTATAGGCTAAAAACCTGGTATGAGGTTTTGATACGAGAGGGATAGAGCTTCCAATTTTGTAGGTTTCATCAATTACTAAAAATCTTGTTGTACAGTGTAATTGGCTGCAATTTCATTTAATTTTTTTTTATTTTAGACGTTTCGTTGCCGTTTTTTTTTAATTTTTTCTTAAAACTGGCTAGAGAAATTTCAAACTGACTAATCTCGATTGTGTCTGAAAGCGACTAGAGGTGATAATCTATACCTCATTTTAGACGAAGAGATCCATCGCAGACCATTCAGTTTAGGGATTAATCGCACGATTTTTTGTAGAGTTCAATCTAAAAAAAGGGGTAGCGTGTTGCGGTGTTGTGTATCTACAGACAAGGAACTAAAAAGATCGTACAAGCTGCCAACTCACTGTAATGTCTTTCAGGCGGATGTAGTAGTAGTAGCGTGTTCGCCTACCACCACACAATTGGAAGAGAAATCCGATCTTATTCTCCTTGGAGGTACATATTGTGGCGAATGTTGAAATCACTATGCTCTTAGTAAATAATCACAACAACGAAAACAGCAAGCAGCGATACTTATGTACAAGGCAACGAAGAACATTCCACACACATAACCAGTAGCTCGAAGTGAAGAGATATCTCACATACACATATGTAGTCATCAGCTAAGAGAAGAAGTAGTTACTCACATATACACATGCATATGGCTAGAAGAAAAGCAGAAACTACAAATATACAGGTATATATCTGGGTAATCAAGCATGAGGTGCAGCTATTCTAGAACATAGGATCGTGAAACGACTAAACCTTGGGAGAATTGGCGAACGAGATAACCGAGAGTATAAAAGCAGCGCAAGCCGAAAAAGTCCCGAAATAACACTGATGGGATCCCGAAAGCCATCCAGAAATGATACATGAAGGATCCCCAAATGATCCCGGAATAGTCCCAAATTGTTCCGAAATGACCGTGACGGGATCTCGGACGGATCTTGAAATGATCTCGGAAGGGTCGCCAAATGATCTTGAAATAGTCCAGAAAAAACTCACGACATGACCCCGACGGGATCCCGGACGTATCCCGAACACCATCCATGATCCCGGAAGGATATTCAGATATGATCCCCAAAGAGTCCCCAAATGATCCCGAAATGGCCCTGACGGGATCCCATATGGATCCCGATACCCATCCAGAACTGATGCCGGAAAGCTCCCCAAATGAACCCGAAATAATCTAGAAAAAGTCACGAAATTATCCCGACGGGATTCTGTAAACCGTCCAGAAAGGATAACTGAAGGGTCCCTAAATGATCCCGAAATAGTCCCGAAAAAGTCCTGTAATGACCCTGACGGGATTCCGGAAGAATCCCGAAAACCATCCAGAAATGATACCGGAAGGGTACCGAAAAAGTTCTGAAATGATCCTGACGGGATCCCGGGCGGATCGGGAAAATCATCCAGAAATGATGCCGGAAGGGCCCTAAAATCATCCCGAAATAGCCCCGAAATTACCTTAACGGGATCCCGAAAACCATCCAGAAATAATCCCCAAAAAGTCCCGAAATTACCCCGACGGGATCCCGAAAGTCATCCAGAAATTATACCGCAAGGATCCCCAAATGATCCCGGAATAGTACCGAAAAAGTCCTGAAATAACTCCGACGGGATCCCGGATGTATCCCGAAAATCGTTCAGAAATTATCCCGGACGGATCCCGAAAACCATCCAGAATTGATCTCTGAGGGGTACGCAAATGATCCCGACATAATACAGAAAAATTCCCGAAATTACCCCGACGGTATGCCGGACGGATCCCGAAACCCATCCATCATGGAATTTTTACCTTGTTACTATAATTTTTGGTATGTCCCCTCGGTACGCGCTAGGTTCAGAGGGTCTAATAATGACCACTCCTATCAATTATCATTAAATAACTTCAACGAACCTACATATATCGACCTGTTACAATTTTATTTAATGTAGAGATTAATTAGTTTTGATTTGAAAAAATCAATCATTTTGTTTCAAAAAACTTAAACAAACTTTTATTGTGTCATATTTTTTAAAGCAAGCAACGTCACCGCCCGGCGCTATTTAAGGGCGATTGATTTAGGCTGCGCACAGTCCCTTTAAATTTGGCCGTGGTAATTTACCACATCATAAAATTTAGGTATGTATTTACGCTCATTATTAATTTTTCGGTTTTGCTTTGTATGGAATTCAACAATACTACCTTAGCCAAAATTGCCTATTTCACTGGAATTTCGAAAAACTTAGAAGGTGACTGGAACACAAGAAAGACAACCTGGAGTCATGAGCAATTCAACCATGGTGGAATTAAACAAGGTGGCAGCACGGGACAGCTGATTTGTATTTTTTATTTGATTTGATACATCAACCTCCGGCGCAGTACGATTATGGCATTAGTCCATCGAATTTACAAAACCAAAGTATGTACATACTGTAACTTTTATTTATGTTTGTAGGTATGTCACCATGCTGCCACCTTGTATGGTTCTGCCATGAATTCAACAAACTGAAAATTGAAATAAACATAAAAAATAAAAAATATGAAATATCTCTAAATTGTCAATAGTAAAATATTGACGTATAAAGTTATGCTCACAGTCCTGATATGGAAATATGGTTAATGTAACAAATTTTTATATTAAAAAGTACCCCAATTTATTTCCATCACCACCGTCGGGCGATGGTTGTGTTTATTTTCATGTACTTGATTGAACTCAATTTTTTTGGCAAGACGAGCGATATTGTGTTTACAGCATAACACATTTGAAAATTATCATTATATGGTACACTGTGGTTGAAGTGAAATTGACGTATATATCTAGCTTAACCTCGGCACTGATTCTTGGCTTTTCTTGCTTTAAATTTATGCCCGGATGTCATCACCTTTTTTTGCAGCTATGGGAAGCTTTTCGCCCTGCAAAAATGGATTCCTTAATCCCCCATTTCCACCAGCAAATCCATAAAATTTCTTAACGATTGCATTGGAGTTGTCAATACCGTTATCATTTTGAAATTGATGCATCAAAAATTTTTCCATGGTAGAAGTCATCTCATTGGTACTAGCATTGCTGTCCTCACCTGCACAATCGAACATATGTTCATTATCGCAAGTACACTCCTGTGCAGCTTGAAATTCCCGACTAAATATCGCTGTATTCTCAAAATCTAAAATACAACCTTGACTCTCGTCATAACCATATGGACAGGGATTAGGTGGATTACAATAAGCCGGTAAAGTAGAATCGGTCTTAATAGCTGGGAAACGATTTGGCATTTCAGCCATTCCTCCATTTATATATTGATGGCCCCAAAGCGTACTATGCTGCAGATACTCTTGATCACGTATGGACGGATGTGACCCAAACATGGCACGGTACCCATATTCACCATGTCCATTGTTGGTCCTTGATGAACGGGACACCAAATCAACATTTTTCGGCAATTCATCAGAAAAATCGAAATAATTTTGCGCTCGATTAATATCTTTATCCATACGATTTAGTAATTCTGCTAGTAAAACATCAGCAAAGATGTTCTCCTTTGACATCGAATTAAAAGCATTGGCATGCTGATGAATACCAATCAATAAAGTGGCTATCAATATAAAACGAAAAGTGCCTGAAAGTAGACAAAATGCATTTACTAATAAGTTTCATTAGATTTCAATATATTTTTTGTATTATAATTTTTCTAACCGTTACGTTGATAAGCCATATTGTTAAGAATGAATAGCTGTTTGTGTTCACTTAATTTTTTTTGTATGTACGTGTGGGTGCATATACCTATGACGTTAACAAAATTATTGATTTTTCACATCTGTTTTGTTTCTTTGTCATTATACCTGCAGCGTTTCCATTTCCAAAAACAAGTTGGGGGTGGTTTTAAAAACCATATATGTACTCATGTCTAATAAGTATGGTACCTGTTTACTTTATTTATATAAGATTCGTTTCATGTTTTTCCGCAAATTTTAGTGATTTAAAAATTTTGCTTTTGAGTTTTATGGAACTTCCAAAAAACCAAATACCTAAAACTTTGAATAGAGCTTCGGCCTCTATAAGGTTGTAATATTTAGGATAAAAAATACTTTGTTAGATGGGACAGGGATCGAGGTAGTTAGATAGTCCATTTACATCATGCGGAATCTTGCGACAGCTAGCTTAGTAACTTCGCGTAGAGCTATATTCTTGACCTTAAAACGTCAGGGCCCCATAAGGGAAACAAAATTTGGCTAGGTAGTCCAGGGAAAATGAAAATTCCAAAAATCGTCCAAACTTGGAAATTTTGCTTTTAAGTTTTATGAAACTTCCTGATAACCCAGCAGTTTTAAACTGAAGCTGTAAACAGAACATGTGGAATCATGCGACAACTATTTGGGTAACTTCCCATATAGCTAGACTCCTGAAACTAATAAAATACTTCACATGGCAACGCAACATAACGAAAAAAAATTTCGCTTGGTGATCAAGGAATCGTGAATTTTCAAAATACCTTAAGAATTTTGAAATTTTGCTTTTAAGTTTTAAGGAACTTTCCCCATAACCTGGAAACATGCAACTATGAACGAAGCTTCACACTCTATTAGGTTATAGTATTTAGTATGAACAAGTTTTCAAGATGCGACACTGATCGAGATATTTAGACAGTCCATTTACATCAGATGGAATCTTGCGACAGCTGTTTGAGTAACTTCCCGTAGAGATTCTTGAATCAAAGAGCCAAATGGTGCTGCTAGTCGTACAAAGGAACATCCAACGCAGTATTCACTCCTCGATAAGAGAGGTCCCGGTGATAACAATCGTAACATGCAAAAAGCGGGAGAGGTTGAAGAGGACATTTGAAGCTTTAAACCAAAAAGGCAGGAGGAGGACGTAGACCTCACGATGAATGTGTTGAAGCGGAACAAACAGCGTAATGCTGCCGCAAGTCTTACAGCTAAACCTCCCACACAGTAAGGTAGGTCAACGAACTGGAGCAAATTCCAGAAAATTTAAAAGCAAAAATTTGAACTGGAGGAATCCAATAACTTCCTGTCGAAGACGCTTATGAGTACGTACAACAGAGCTTGTCCCCTAAGAAAATCCAGAGGAGAAGCAAAGCCGCCATTTTGGAGCAGAGAGCTGTATCATCATAGAAGACAGGTAAAAGAAATGTTTACGGGGGCAAAGGTTACAGGTACGAGTACAGGGATCTGATGAGGATCTACAAGCGAGAAATTCACAGGGCGAGGAGAGCCTCATGGACAAAGTTTTGTGCGGCATTTAGTGCTACAGCGAAGCAGCGCGGTTGAGGAAAGTCCTAGTTATAAATATCCCTGTCTCTTCTAGAAAACTTTTTTTAGGCTAAGTATTACAACGTAAAGGTCCCGAAGTTATGTTCAGAGGTTCAGGTTTCTGGGTTATCGGGAAGGTCCTTAATCCACGAGAGCGAAATTTCTAAGGTCCGACCATTTTTTAACTTTCACGGTCTCTGGACCGTTTAGCACACATCTTTTTTTAATTTATAAAACAATTTGGGAAAAATTTAAGCAACTTGACATCAAGACGGCCCAGGCGACATCTCTTTCGATTATAAAATAAATAAAGGTAAGGTGCAAATAACCTCAGAAGAGATTTTAGGCCGATCTGGTCTTCTAATTTGCGTCGTGCTCCATTTAATTTTTCCTAAAAATTGGCGGGTCCCGTCCCAACTCCGAACGACATCTGTAAGGCAGATGAGTTTTCCCCGAGACGCTTTTCATAATACACTTCGAGTGCTTTGTGACGGACTTTTCCTTACGTCGAGGTATGCCCAGTCCGTCCAGGATCCCTGTGGGAATAGAGAAGAAACCCTGTCGTCTCCTTTTAAAGAGAAAATCCTGTTTGTTGTTTAAACGTTATAAAGAGTTTATATTATTCAAATCAACTGCAAAACTACCCCTAAAGTTACGGCAACGGAGGTGGGAAACCACAGTCGGTTCTACGCCGATGGGGTTGGGAAAACCCCCTCCGGGACTACGCTTAAACTAAAATTTCAACCTATTCGTAAAGAAAGCGGAGGTGGAGAACCACTACTTTCTCCCAGTAGGTGGAGTTGGTAAAACTTAAAGATATCCTGCTCTTCCTGAAGGTTGCGGAGGTGGAAAAACCACCACAATCCCTCAAACGATGGGTTGGAAAAACCCCCAAAGTTACTGAAATAAAGAACTCGTGAGATGGAAAATCCCAGGAGTCTTATTCACCGCTAAACAAGGCGTTAGCAGGCTACTATACCTAGCTGGCTACTACTCCAATACGCAAAATTTTTCGCCCTTTTATACTTGTCCACGCGTAGGTGGACAGTTATCCCGCAACAATAAATCTTACTTATTACATATATTTACATAAGGTATCCTTCGTTTAACGGTATTATTCTACCCATATATTCAATTTTTTACTTGCATATATGTATTTATTTCTAAATTACATATGTAGTAATTTCCCCTGGACTACTTCCTAGCATGCGAGTTCATTGGTACGCATCTCCAGTTAGCATAGTTAACTTTCAATTTCCCTCTGTTGCCTACTTATTGTGCCTTGTTGTTGTCAACGAGTTGGTCCCTTCGTAAGTAACTTGCAAGTGTTAATGCTTATGGCTGCCTAGTACCCATGCTGTGCTGTTGGTATCCCGAGGTGACGTCTTTCTAGTACATTGCGGTTTTTTTGTTTCCTGTTTTTTGCGATGTTCCGCCTGAACGGCTCGCTTCAATGCCTGTTTGTGCTTGGTTGCAATTTCTTTGGATACGTATGTTTGTACGTTTTTGGTGCTCTTGCAGTGGGGAGCTTATGTTGTTGTGTGCTGTATTCCCATCGTTTTTAGAATTCCAGCAGGTTCGTTGATCTTTATGCAAATATAATATCCAACCAGAATATTTGCGTATGCGGGCAGAGAAAATTATGTTTTTGCGAAATAATAAATATGTATATTAGGGCGTTTCAAAAAATGATGATTTGTGTGTGTAAATTCAATTTATATAATTCAGTTTCATATGTTTTACATGGCTATATTGTACTGATATAAATTGTCATGTACATTAGGGTGTTTCGAAAAAATGATATATAATTTTTAATTCAAATATGATTTTATAAATGCTCAAATAAGGTGTGACAAATATTTATAGGTTCAAAAGTGTGTGTCTCCAAGCCGTTGATTTGCGGTCCTCACACTCTCCCCTCACCTGCCGCAGGCAGGGTCACTCTACCAGTGGCCAACATTGACTCCACGCATGGCTGCGTGCGAACCAAAGCACTAAGGCAGAAAACGTCCACAAACGTAGTGAGCGAAAGCGACCACAACTTCGTCATAGGAGCGATATGTTGGTGCACCCAGAAATGAAGTCGGAGCGGACCACTGTATAACGATCTCAGCAAAGAAAGAACGCATCCACCTCGAGAGAGACGGAAAGCTAGGCAGTGTGACTGCCGTAAGCCACGGAGCGGCCGGTTGGATCTTCGGGGGAGGGGTTCGATCCCCGGTTCGTGATTTACTATGGCCCTCACAATGCCTTTCTAGTCTCCTCCGCAAATGAGCATGCCTCCTAATACCACACACAGATGTGTTCGGTCGGTACTAAGAATACTGAAGGAAAAAAAAGATAAACAAAGGTTCTTTGGTGGGGTACTAATCAAGAACATATATCGGACCGAGTAAATAAATTGTCGAACCTGTGTGTGTCGCAGCGATTTTGAAGCAGAGGTTTTTTTTTTGGCACACCTCAGCGAGTGGTGGAGGGGGATAAAGGACATATGGAGACAAAAAAAAAGGCCAAAATCAAAGAACAGAAAAGACATGGAAGCGAAAAAAATAAAAAAATAGATAAAAAACAAGGATAAGAGAGGAACAAATAAATAAAATGCCGCATTTCCTGCCTGGCAGAAAAGAGGTAAGGGAAGTTAATATTTTGCCTGTACCTGTAGTTGCTTTGGTCGTGTTGCTTTGGTTCCAACAAAGATTAAAAGTAATATAGAAACTTATTAGAAAATGAAAATAAATATGAGAACCAAAAAGGAAAAGTCTTGTGTTTTAGATTAAGAAAAAGAGAAAAGAATGTAGGTCCAACCATTATTATATATGAAGAAGAGGTACGCTTCTGCGGACATACTTGCGAATTCCGGTTATCTAGTTCTCACGAGCAGTGCGGCGTTCTCTTATCGATAAAATTATGATTAAATTAGAAGAAGAACCTCCCTGCAACTGTATAGAAGGATAAAAGAATATCGATTAGTATATAGTGTGACAGGATAATTTGAAATAAATACTTTAAATGCGAAACTTTTAAGGATCATAAAAGAAAATAAAGTATGTGCAGTGAAAAAAGAAAAAATGATTAGTGTAGGTCGTGTGAGAGTGAGGTTGTAAAGTAATATGTTTGGGGTTTTGCGTAGTGGAGTAATCTGTGAGGCACCCAAAAGTCTGGTTGTGCAGTTGGGGGGGGTCAAACTCAGTCACGCGACTACAAGAAAACTAATCGAATGACAACATGACACACTAAGATAACCGAGACACAGATAAAATGTTAGTGATTTCCTTAACTTGGTCATCATTGTAGAGATTCACTCAAACGTGGAAACCGTAGCCAAGGTTTAGCGGGAGAGTCGAGACACACTAATGCCGTAAATCATTTATTATAAAGTGTATTGGGGGATAAGGTAACTGAAGCACACGGGAGATACACAAGTTAGGGCCCTATGGGGGCTATGAAAATGAAAGATTATGAAAACCACAGAAAAGATGACAAGGATCGGGATAACAGGAGATAAATAAATATTAGAGAAGAGTGGCTGATTGTGGTTGGGCGGTAAGGTTTGTTTATAACAAGCCGAATACTGGGATCACGGTTTTTGTTTGTTTGCAAGGAGGGTATAATATCGGAAGAACGAAATAGACGTCTTGTGCTGTAGGTGTGCCAGCTCCCGATCTCCTGGGTCTCCGATCTTACCACCTGATTGCTTGTTGATTATTGTCTAGGCGTTCGGAACGAGAATTCTGAAAGCACATAATATGACACCGGACAGGAATATAGGATGAACTAGATAGAAGGCAAACAACAAGTAACGTACGACCATAACCAGTGACTAGGTAATACGCAAAAAAAACTGGATAGAAATAATGTGAAAGTTACTTCATACTTTAGAGCCTGTGTGGAGTTGCTGAGCTGCTGACTCTAGCGATCGTTATTGACGCGCGCGTGGCGTTGGCTTCTATATAGCGCGCCATGAATTAGCTCTGGTGTGGAGGTATCTGGAGAAGTAGATATAAGTTGTGGAATAGGGGGGATGAAAATGAAATAGATGTATAAGGAGTAATCCGGAGAAGGAATTGAAATGTCATAAACTAGCAGGCAGAAAGTAGCCACGGAAGAGTGGATTTTTTGAAGGATTACAGCTGAATATAAGTACGGGTTTAAGTGACGAGTAGTACGTGTATAGTCAGAGACGTGACATGGCAGAATTAAGAGATATATTGGTTCCCCAGATGGGAATAATTGAATCAGAAAGTGAATAGTAGAGGAAAAAGAGAAGTTGGATATGGATGTGAATAGGAATATTAAAGACTGAGTCGTAGAGTAGAAGAAGATTTATTGGGTGGGATGAAAGATGAGAGTGGAAAATATGCAGAGGTGTGGGAGTTGTTTGTGAGAAAATTAGTAAGAATAGTGGGAGTGTTTGAAGTAGGAAAGGTTGGAAGTGTTGTAAGGGGCCGCCCATTCGGGTTGGCTTGCTGGAGGTAACGGATCTTTTGGTGGACAGTTGTAATTCACACGAGGAAGCGTCGAAGCGGAGGGGAAAAGGTGTTGGAAGCGGTAATTGCAGATTAGCTGTGAATCTGGAAAAGAAGCTTCTCGGAGCTTGGCAATAAGCTTACTGTCAGAACTAGGAATGGAAGCTGAAGGAAAAATGGATATAAAAAGCATGTTATAAGAAGAAAAGCTCGAGCTATATGATATGAAAAGGAGATGTGCTTATTGAACGAGACCCTAGAAAACAAAGCCCTTAGGTCAGCTGTTTGTGCCGGTTGTCCATTCATTAAACCACGCTGATTTAGGAACAAAGTAGGCTCGAGACCCGCGAGTGGGATTGATACCGGGAGACTAATAAAGACAAAGAGAATTGGAGTCTGAGGTAATAACAAAGCGAGGGTTGGCTGATTGGTGCTACCTTAGTCGACATGAGTGGGCGTTTGGTTGCTATATGATTTGCATTTAGCACGACAGACAGTTGGTGTCCGAGGCTGGTCCTTTTTGGGATCCTGCTGAGTGCTTCTTTTTACTTATAAGTAGCCATCATCGCTGCAGCGCCGGGTTTTTTAGGCCCCGAAAATTCTTTGTTAAACCTAGGTCGGTATACATCATACGTAAATTTTAATTCAATAGACCAAATGTGAGACAAGAAAGGCGGAAAGTGTTTCACCCCAGCTAGAATAGATTGACACCATGATTGGAAGAGCGTTGAACAGAGAACGGATCAAAGTCAGTAATGAGACGTGCCATACCTGATATTATGACCAAAGATCTTTCACACTTTCGACATCCACCAATCCAACATCTTCTCACATTTTAAAAGAGAATAGATGAAGAACATTTTTACTTATACCAATCAAAGACTAATAACTATAAATATAAGATATAATATTCGAAAAATAAAGGTATATATTATAAAATGCATACATCTGTAATAGGGTATGCCCGGGACCACTTTGTCTCCGATGGAAAGTCTTCCTGTTTTCGGTGATATCTGCCTTACTAACCCGAGTGACCACAGAGAAAAATGCTTGGAAATAGTATGATACGAATAGGTTGTTTGCCCTGTCGAATAAGATTTGAAAATAAACTACCGAGCAGAGGATTACCACGAACGGATACACGATGGTAAGTAGAAGTAGTGTCTCTTCTTCGAACCGTTGTCTGTGATAATCTGTGGGTGTGGGGTGGAAGAAGAAAATGGCAGGGGGGGGAATGGGAGGGGGGAGGAAGATTCAGGAAAAATGAGGGGGGGGGGGCGAAGGGGGAGGGACATAAAAAGCCCGAGTAGAAACATATAAAAGAATAAGAAACACTCACCGAAAAAGGTTGGCAGGGACAGAGGAAGGAAAAAGAGAAAGGAGAAAAATAGGGGAAAATGAATAAAAGAAAAAACGCCATATTGTTTCATGCCAGCTTTAGTTCATCATTCTAAACATCTTTGCATGACTCACCAACTTCTAGCTACTCAGGCCATCCTCTTCTTTAATTTTGGTAAAAACTTATATTTTTGTACATCACTAAATAACAGAGAGATGTCTTTTCTTTTTAAGACTTTTTATTGTAGGTTGTTGTTTTAATGTTTTTTTTTAGATATTTTTTTTTTTGTTTTTTTTTATTTTGTTGTGTTTAAAAAATTTTTTTATTAAAAAGTGAATAAGGATAATAAAATTAAAGAACAAAACAATAGATGATATTGTCAT